>JAYMFT010000027.1:125444-139749 GCA_038088735.1 Panulirus argus | reverse complement strand
CTCTCTCAACCACACTCTTTTTATTACCACACATCTCTCTTACCCTTACATTACTTATTCAATCAAACCATCTCACACCACATATTGTCCTTAAACATTTCATTTCCAACACATCCTCCCTCCTCTGTACAACTCTATCTATAGCCCATTCCTCGCAACCATATAATATTGCTATAACTACTATTCCTTCAAACACCCTTTTTTGTTCTGTGAGATAATGTTCTCACTTTCCACACATTCTTCATCACTCCTAGAACCTTCTAATTATGTTACCACATCTATAATGGATATTTTGTTCAATTCTTTACTCATATGCAGTCAACTACCAATAATGGTATGTAAATAGGGAAAACTTTGTACCCTTTCTTATATAAATACCTGTTATCTCAAATTCCTCTTCACTAAATAAGTCAAACATTAAGAGCACATGTCATGTGATTTCCACTTTTCACACTTTTATCATTTAATCCCACAACTTTCTTTTCTCTCATGGCCCTACTACTAATAAGATTTCAAACCTGTAACAATGGTGTCTCTAATAAATACCATGTCGATAGTTTGGCCATTAACTGTTACTTCACTTTTATTTTCTAGAAAATATTTGTTCAATTTTATAACTGTAGATATTTTTTCAGAAAATTAAATCTACCCCTAATGACTGTTATCGGCCATGCTGATAATAAGAAAACTATACAGATACCAATATATTAGTTTTACCCTCTTTGAATCTTTATTGCTACTGTAAAGAATGATATAAGAGTGTGGGATTTTGATTTACTACCCTTAAAAGTTATCTTTCGACATTAACTCATTTGTGGTAGGGTCATGAGGGAAAGGGAAAATGTGGGGTTAAAGTATACCAAGATAATTTAATGTGTTAATCAAAGAATATGCACTTTTAATGTTAAAATGCTATATTTGTAAAGATTTCTCAGTACCATTATGTAATTTTATGTTGTATGTATATGTATTTCCCTTTTTTGTGTGATTAATGTGCACTTATTATCATTGTTGTCAGTTTATGTTAATGAATAAGGAAAGAGAGGGAATAACTCCCATAGATTTGGTAACATGCTTTGGAGTTGAAATATGTACAATATGAATTTGAGTCTTTTCTAGAGAGGATCAAATTCTTTCACAACTTGCCCTTTTGTTTGTAAATGCTAATGGAGTAACAGTGTTTTAGAAATAGTAACACTCAGTCCAATAAAGATTTATTGTTATTATGCTAATTGTAGAGGGAAAAAAGGGATTCCTTTTTCAGTATTAAATTGAAAACCATAAATATGTGAATGACATCATTTTTGCTATCTTTCCTGGCTTCTCAGTATAGGTGAACTGCATGAAGGGTTTGATTTCACCAGAGGAGATCTTTGGTTGCATTTTCTTGACCATGAGAAAATTGCGATGACATACAAACCAAGTAAAGCCCTATAGAATCCAAACATGCACCAGGTGGGTGTATTTCATCAGCCTTGTGGAGGACTGTCACTCTATTTATGGTTTCTATCAAATAAGGAGCTATAGAGAACCTTAAATGTAAATTCAAGGTTTATGATGGTGTATTACCTCTATGGGCATTCTAAAGTTATTTACACTTCTGAGTAATGATAGCTATGAATTGTTTATACATTTAATGGCAAGTATCCCTAACAGCAAAGTAAACAAACCCAGCAGGAAGGTTCAGATGACCCATGGTACACATGGGACACAAACTATCTCTAGTAGACATAAAGTTATTTACATTGTTCTGACCTGACCTAACCTAACCTAATCTAACCTAACCTAACCTAACCTAACCTAACCTAACCTAACCTAACCTAACCTAACCTAACACCTAACCAAACCTAACCTAAATACTAATCGAACGCCTAACGTTACCTAGCCTAAAACCCAACCTAAGCTAACCTAACCAAACCTAACATAAAAAGTAACTGAACACCTAACCTTACCTAACCTAAGACCCAACCTAACCCAGTCAAACCAAATTAAACCTTACCGATATGGTTGGGCTGAAAACTTTTTTAAAGTAAACTTAAGTTTGCTGAAGTACCTATCGTATAGTGCAAATAAACAAAATTATGAAGAATATGTTGATATATAAGTAAATTACAAATTTAGAGCATGTTTGCTACATTTTGCCCTTTAGATAATTAAAGAATTCTAGGGCTCTTGAGAGCTCTTTAGGGTTCTCTCTTCAGTAGTATTGGTTTTTAAATGCCCTCATGTGTCATGCAATAGTATTAGCTAATGACATAGGAATAATTTAGACATCCCTTGTGTTTGTTTACTCTTTGCCTTTTTTATACTACAATGAATTTATTATAATATTCATTTCACTCTTTTTTTGTGTGTATTATTACACTGCAATTTCCCTCTACTTCAAAGCCCTGCCCTCTTTATGAAAACTTAATATCGATGGAGCCACAGGTGCTATTACAAAAATCCCACACTCTATATCAACTATACATATTGTAAGGAATCCATTGGTACCAATACTGTTAAATCCTGTTATCTATAAAATTAGCTTCCATTTTCATGACAATTACCTATTTCTGTTTTCTTATCGAAGGAAAATAATGCAGTTACATTGAAGACAGATATCCAAATTTCATAGAGATGCATATCAGTGGACTCCTTACATATCATAGAAGTGGCTTAGAATGGCACCTCATTAGCTTTAATGATATTCCGGTGAAGTCATTCTTTAGGGGCACCACAGAAATAGCTTGTGGGTTAGGAAGGAACTGGCAGCAGTGAGCTACTTAGAATAGTGATTTCAACTGAGGGAGTGGAATTTGAAAAGTTATTTTTGATCTCGCAATAGTGTGTGTGATAGTGATGAGGCTTATGATGCTTTGAGGGAAATATGGAACAAGCGAAATACTCAAGAAATCTAGAGAATCTATGTAAACCTTGTAGCAACTCCAGCAGCTTAAATTTACTTATTTTTTTTTTTTTTTACTCAAGTAAAAGTTAACTCTGCATCAATATCCTTGAGATACAAAAGAATTGCAATAGTCAGTGAAATACACCTGTAATATTACAGCTGTAGGACTCTACGTGACAAATGAAATATTTATTGTTTTAGCATTAAATTTTTTTCTTTGTGTATTTTATGATTTTGTGTCACAGTTGCTTTTATAACAATATGTCACCATACTTTTCAGATCATTAAGAATCATGAGGAGTTGAACCATTAAATTCAACATTGCACTCAATTTACTCTTGAATACAGCAAACTAATTGCTTTTCTTAACTGTAAGGCATCTAGTGAATTGTAGTTATACACTGTCAGCTTTTGTAACTCCTGGTGATTGCTGCTGAACTATCCAGAATGACAGGTGTGCATTTTGCATGTTTCACTCAAAAGATTCTCAAAATACATTTTGAAATGCAAAATACTACCATAATTGATATAATTTCAAGCACTAAACCATGTATGCCATACTATTACTGGTGCATTTCCCTCATTTTTATGCATTCTTTTGTCTTCCATTATTCAAGCTATGTTTAGGTGTTTTTGGAGAGCTGCTCAGCATTGCTATTAACTTAGAGCAATGAGTAATTTTACTTTGCAGTGCTAATGTAGTGTTTAAAGAAAAGTAACAATTCCAGAACATGAATTAAATCATTATATTTTATATATTAGTATCAGCATCGTTATATTGGTATTGGTGGCTAGTATATCAGGGAAAAATGTGGTGCCAATATAAAAGTAGAAAATAAACACCTACACAGAAAAGAACCTATGATCACCTCACCTAACCCTTCTAAGTAGTTGAGATTTAATCTCATATTCACCTGCATGTAGAACCTGGTAATCACCAACAGTTCAGATTTTTTTTTTTTCAGTATATAGAGACCAACATGACACAAAATCATATGACTCAGTCAATGCCATCTTAGATGAAAGAAAAAGTTGAACAGAAAGAAAGCAGAAATTAATCAGAGATTCACAAGTGTTTGTAGTAACCCAGAGATGTGTATTTTGTCACTGCTGTCACCCCTGGGGAGCTGAACATTTTTGATTATGTATCATTAAATATTGTACTTTAAAGGATGATAGAAAATGTAACAATCACTCTATTGATATTGATCCACCATCCACAAGCATGTCTTCTACAAGGGGCTGGACAGTAGAAAACCTCCATAAACACTGTCACAGAACTGGAAACTGTCTCATGTAATACGTGCAATGTATAGATTTGTACAAAGTTGTGAGGTTTTACAAAATCCTGAAGTACATAATTTAGAAAACAGAAAAATCCATAAACTGGGAGAACGGATTGGAAAAACATACATTTTAAACTACTTGCTGGAAGAAGTTTGTTTATAATTTTAGATATGTATATCGTAAATGTGATATATATAAACTATAAATTTTAAATGAGAATATTATAAAGATAAAAGTAAGTTCTAAAACTGGGCCCCACCAGTGTACAAAAACTTCACTGTATTACATAAATAGCTATTATGTCTCAAATGGATTTCTCTGCCCTACATGTGTTTTGGTCTATGCAATGTGGCCTTTTTCTGAAATATTTGTGTGTCAGGTCTGATGTATTTATATAAACTTTTACTGATAATTCACAGATATAGCTTGGGAAAACAAATCCTATATCCTTGTTTACTGGAATGAGGTGTAGGTAAAAGAATAAGCTGAAAATATATTGGATCTTTATTTCATTACAAAGTATCACTTTTACAAGGGCAAGAATGCTACACACTCGCAATCGACCCATCAAGGGTATATCAAAACCCTTTTGAACCGTTACACAACTTAGATTCTCCCTACTTGTGATACTTTACAATTTTTGATGTACTGTACTATTTATTTACTTTTGAGTAAAATACAATCAAATAAATTTTTTCATTGACAATATTGTGCACATTTTAACAATCAATGTATATATTTGTGCAATTAGCAACAATTTAAAGAGGTTCAGTTGTCCCTGTCACAGAGGTTACACTTAAATGCTGTAATACCTTGATAAAATATACAATTTGTTGCACAATGCCTGGTTTAAAATCCATATAGATCAAAGCTATGTATAATTAAAAAATTTAACATATATATTAAAAATCAACTACAGTGTCATGTAAAGGCAGAGCCAGCATGACAGCATGTATCAACTTTTTATTATTTAAAGACCACAAATACGTATTGAATTTTCATACAAATCTAAAAAGTTTTCCATACAAATTTTATACACAAAGCTGACAAATGCTGGGTACAATGCCATAGTTCAACTGGAGTGTGTACCACAAGGCCCTGTCCTAGCTGATCTGGTATATTTACTTGATGGAAAACTTGCCCAGGCCATTTGTGCCAGCAACTCCTGGCTATGGTTTCAGCAATAATGGAGCACAGCTGGTGGTGGTCACAAGCTTGTCCAGCACAACTGACTCATGAGGCTTACTCACATGAAGTGACTCATGAGATTGTGAATAATTAAGGATACTGGCTATCCCATGGCGCCTTAGGCCGGATCAAGCCGTCTACTCTTAACTATGGCAAATCAGATATAAATTATGCTCCTATCAAACTACTTCAAATGGTTAACTACGTTTTACCATGCTATTTAAATTCTCTTGGAAGGAGAAGAATCTGGGGTCTAGAAAATTACAATATAAAAGCTTACAGAGCTTGCCATCTTGATGAACAACCATATAGCTTAACAGGACCCATTGTCCCCTAGAGGGGTGAGTCCCGCAACTTGTGGTGAGATGTGGCATGGAGGAGGCCAGGGGCAGGCGCTGTGTTAGACACAAGCGGCGCGCCAGGTCCAGCCTTGCCCTCACCCCCATCTGCCTATCCTACCCTTGTACACACCATGTGGCAGTGCACTTTGCTCCCGTAACCTATATCACGGCCTAATACATCAAGGTCCGTTTGATGACAAGGGTGATGAGGACGGGTAGGCAGCAGCAGTGTGAAAAGGACAGTAATTGTCGGTGGGTGGGGGCGATGTGGCCGGCAGAAAGGGGCCTGCCGGCTCCTGGCACGGGGTGGGGTCAATGAAGGCAAGGCGCAAGACGAGAGACCGTGCAGGCAGCCAGTTCCGCCAGGACCAGGGTCAAGGACCAGGCAAGGCCAGAGGAGGCGCAACACTGATATGCTGGGGCCCTGCTAACCACTACTTAAACAAGTCACCAAAGGCAGTCAACACCAAAGGTTGCCAGCCATCTTCACTGGAAACACTTTGTACCAATCTGGTGGGAACAAGTCACACATTCACAGTTATGTAGTGATCTACAAGTACTCTCAACTCCTGAGCCAATGAGGATCTTGTCCAAAAAATTTGACTTTTCTCTCTCTGCAACATACCCGACATCTTGCAGAAAAAATAAACTCACAGTTGCAGGTATGGGCCTCCTGATTTCCTCCATTAATACGAAAATGAATACTTTATAATATGCAGGCATTTACCAATATCCTTAAAATTTATAGGGGCTAAGTATTAGCAATATACTAGAGAGTGTATCTTATGGTAGTTAAAGGGCATCTTAACATACCTCAAAAGTGGGTTGGTTTCAAACGAATACAACACGTCACTGAACGACACCATGTTACACGAATTGACCAAAAGACACTTAAATTGGTCCCAAAACAACTAGATTTCATTTTCCCTTGAAAACTAACCATTGTAGATTACACTCTCCATTAGGCAATTTTATTAATAAATTATAAGCAATAAATAAATAAATGATAATAAATTATATGCTACGCAGTTCCTAAACGTGATGTACTAAAACTATTCTTTAAGTATTTTTCTCTTATTTCTTTGGTGTGGCTATCTCCTTACAATCCTTAATAATATCCCTGTTGTACTCAAATACTGCCATCTTGTTTACAATGTAAAGAATTAACTTTGGTAAAAATTATGAAATCTTAGTAAAAGCTTGACAAACAAAGCCTGATTTCACTTAAAACAAGATGCCAGCATGAGCAAGGCAATAGGGCCTATGTAATATTACAGTGGCACAGACTTATTACATCAGCCTGCTGTGAGAAAGAGACATGCATATCCAGTATCCATCATCTCAAGTTATACTGTCCAATACTGTTATTCAGAGTATTCCTATGGTATAGACTGATCTTGTTCCTTTAAGAATACCATATCCTTATTTGTTCTTGTAGACATACCTCTCTGTCTTCTCTTGGGTTCATAACATTACAACTTTGTTGTCAATCATGACCTAACTGTCAATAAGGAGACAGTCAGGTAAAGGACAAAATGCATACAGTCTCCTTCACAGAGCAGCCTTAATATAATGGAGCCTGACAGTGGTGCGTATGTACATATTGGACTAGATATGCTATGTCAGAGAAACAGCTTCATTCTTTCAGAAATTAGTAATTCTTACTCCTAAACCACAAGGGTGTATAACATGTAAATATATGAAACAAATAAAATAGACCAGGTAATGGAGAAATCATCTTGAACTCTCTTGGCACATTTCTGTCAATGGTTCAAAAGTTATGTGGATGACATATATATCAATAAGGGGAGGGGTTGGGGAATCAAGTACCCAAGAAGGTGGGTAAAACAATTATAATGACTAGATGGAATGTCTGAGATCATAGATGAAAGATCGCTGCAAAAACTGTAATCGTTTAAAAAAATAACAAGTACACCTTGACTAGAAAATAATGCCACTTTGATCTGACAAACATACAGATGTCTAAAAATCTAAGCCACAAAGAAATGCACAAATCTTATTAAACCATTGGATACAAATGATTTAAAAATATATCATGATATAAAATTGACTGGAGATAAGCGTTGGTACCCTTAGTCTAGTGAATATGCTATCCACTGTACATATGATCAAATGCAGGGTCAATAGTCCTACCAAGTTACCTTCAGCATATATACAATGTGTCTTTATGAGACTTCCTCTATACTTGAAAGCTATCTAGCGCTGTAATCTATGTATCTATAGGCATCTACAGGTATAGAGAAGCTAATCCTCTAGTTTGACACTAGACTAGGGGCCTCTGAACCCTTTGAGGCCATCACTTTGGTTGTCCAACTGTGGAGCTGGGAAGAGACCTTAGCGCCCTGGTCTGGTGGGGTGGGTGGTGCCCCGCCCGGCCACACGGCACGCAAAATGGCGTGAGGAGCACCAGTGCACGTGGCATCACCGCTACAGCGGCCCAGTTTCAAGCTAAGCACTTGTGGACAGTATGCCCACAGACTACCAGGTAAAAACATGGGCAATTACTGAGCCATGAGACGACAGCCAAGGGGGTGGCGGCTGTGTGGGCGCCCGGGCACAACGCAGGGCGTGAGGCAACAGACACGAGACACGCAACACTTAGTACCCTGAAGGAGCAACCCGTCAGCGGGGCGGGTTAGGACACATCCGGTGCTGGGAGATCCACATCACCCGGCCAACTCGCACAAAATGGCGTAGAGCTGATAGAGCACGTCTTAAGTATACTACTATTCTTAACAATATGATATAGTTGAAATATTATGATACGTAATATAACTTTAACAGAAGGCTTATTAATATTAAAAATATTGTTTCCATACTCTCAGTAATAACATGGCTATCAACATGTGAGAGGAAAGGGACCTCCAGTCCCAAATCCTTTTTTTTGGTACCGTGCAAGAGCTCGGTACAGCGTATATACAGTTTGTGTACACAGCAGCACAGGCCTCAACTGTGGACTTCCTATACCACTGTATGCATTTCTCTAAAAAGAAATCTGAGCAATCTGTTTTTAGCAACCGTCCCTTTTCACCACCTCTGAGGCCTCCTGCAGCCTGTGTAGCAACTCAAGCTCTCTGGACTCGTATATGTAGCACTTGTAGTATAGAAATATGGGAATAATGTTCATCTTGCAGAGGAAGTTATATTTTTTCAAGTATTTTCTTCTCTTTTTACTTACAACCTAGGCTTTGGATTCCTAATACTTGATATAAATGTCATACTCAGGCTATGATCAACACGGAGCCATCTTGAAGAACAGCTTCACCGTCAAATACCCCTGTAAAATATGGAAAATGTTAGCTCTTTAGAATATGTAACTAAGTGATTTCGAAAAATTATACTAATATATCAAAATTTTCAAATCATAATTTAATAACAGCTGAATTATTTAAATACATTTCAGTTGTAATTTTTGGTAACTGGAGGTAACATAAGAAGAGACTATTTAATTTCAGGGTTTCTGCATTCTTTTTGGCTGAAAAGTAAAAAGCTTGTGCACTCTTTCTCAAATAATGACACAAACTGCCATCAAGAATGTAACAAGGTTCTCATCACTGAATGGGTTCAAGAAAGAAGACAAGAGAGCCCCAAAGAGGAGTGAAAATTGGTGTATTTATTTATTTAACCCAGGACCAAAAACTCTTTCCAATAGGGGCCTGGCGTTATTCCAGGACTCTTTTCCAGGGGCTGCTGCAGCTCCAAGGCTATGCTGAACTTAATAGCTAGGACAGGATAGACCCCTTTTGAAGTGAGAACTTCTTCAATGAAACTGTACTCTATTTTGTCTACTGATGATGATAATGCCTTGCCAAAGGTTACATTTCACTTGCAACATAACCTTGAGCAGGCAAAGCCTAGTTATTTCTGAAAATTGGTTCAACAAGAGATATCAGGAAGCTTATAAAATACAGAAAGGGAAACAACCTATTGGTTTTTCAGAAGCATAAGAAGGCAAGGAATGAGTATGGTTAAATATTGGAGAGTGCAAAAGAAAATGGAATATGGGGGTGCAGAGGGTTCATTGTACCTGGGTCCAGGAATTTCCTGGGATCTCAGAAAATGTTTGCATATATTGAAGACTAACATTCACATTTTGTGTGAGCCTACATAGTTATAAATTTTCTTAAAGCACGCATGAAATAGACAGTACTGAACAGTAACATGCAAGTGAACAATGAACAGAAATTGTGAAAATTTTCTTAAAGCAAAGTGAATTAGACTTGTATCACCTTGCAACTTAGCGTAGCAGCTTTTGATCACCCCAAAATAAGCCATACTGAGGCTACAAGATTTAAGCTTGGACAAAGATGAAAGGCAGCAAGTATGCAAAGTGGATAAAAACAGGATGACAAATGGAGAAGGGAAGGGACCCGAAAGGAACTCTCTGCCCCCTGATAAATTCCCCTCAGAGGCCCTGAACATATTAAAAAAAATGAAAGAAAATCCAAAATTTTCATAAATTTATTACAAACAGATTGCGAGTTAGGAAACAGAAACTAAGGAGGAGATTGATGAAGATCTACAAGCAAAATTCCTATTTTGACTTTATAATGGAGGCCACAGCACTGTACTTCTAAAGCAGGAGAGACAGGTAGTAGGAATCACTATGAAAGAGATTAGGATCCTTAGGCAAAGGACTTTATCCACCTAAAGTGCAGAGGCATGATAAAATCTCACCTCATGTACTCAGGGAATGTGCAAAGACAAACCACCTTAAATGTTCATAAAATCAGTGGATGAAGTATCACTCTTAGAGGAATGGATAACATCAAACATCATGCCTTTCTTTAAGAAAGGAGACAGAGAATTTCCTCTGAATTACAGGCTAGTATCCCTAACAAATACAGATTGTAAAATTACGGAAAAAATAAGAAAATATTGGATAAAATATCTGTAAAGGAGACATTATTGCCAGGGAATAAGAGTGTAAACTCAAGTATCTGGTCACTAAAATAGCAACTCTGAAACTCTAATGTTAGGAAAGAGGACAGACTACAGCTGTGATAAGATATTTGCCTCATGAAGTTCAGCTCAACCTTATATAAGATGATGGGCAACTAAGACAAATTTGTTCCCACGGAGGAGAGAGAGAGAGAGAGAGAGAGAAGGGTGACGTAACTCCAGCTTTTAAATTTCTAAATCAGTTGGATGATGTCAATGGCAAACACTTCTTGAGATGCATACCACAGTATCTACTGGCCAAGACAAGAAGCTAGAGAAGAGGCATGCTAAAAAGGATGTAAAGAAATACTATTTTAGTGTAAGGGTAGTGGATGGTTGGAATGGAATAAACAAGGAAACTGAACACTGGCAGTATAAAAATATTTGAAAGGTTGATGGTACAGAATATTCAAGAGATAATTACAGAGAGCCAATTACTGTGATAAGAGGGAAAACCCAGCCTCAAATGTATATGGTAAAATCTAAACACACTTATTTTGAAGCTACATAGCAAAGAAACCTACTTCCAGTTTCATAAAACAGTATTACTATTCTTTTAATTGTAAATACATACTGCACTATGCTTACTGTATTACTTATGTCATCAGATATATGATAATTAGTGATGAAACTTTCTTCCAATAACATCTGCCAACTACAGTGACTTTAACTTTTTCACATGCAGCCTTGTCTAGTAGACTTTCAGATTATATAAAGTCTGTTAAAATAAGAAGTATGAAAATATATCAAATAAAATTATTACAAAATTTCTAAACCTATAAACAGCAGCAGAGTAATCTATGCATTATGAAAATGATAAGCATATTTTACACCTTTGAATGGGTTCTCAAACTTTTTCATTGAACCACTTTAGTGGGGGACAAAGACCACACAAACCACTTATCCCACCCCTTTCCTCCATTTCCTGGTGCCAATTGCTGCCAAAAATTAAAAGTTACTAGATTTAGTGGGAAGAATGCCTGTACTTCTGATAAGCTACCAATGTGGTTATGCCTGGTTCCAAAAAAATGAGTTTCAGTTATATGTCAAGCTGCATGTTTAGCTGATCCCTCTTCATGTTTTTTTTGTCCAACAAGTGATAAAAATATGACCTTGCAGCCATATGTTTCTGGGATACACAGTAGTTATTTCAAAGATGTGTAGATGAGACCAGGATACACTGACTTTACATGTAGCCAAAAGTCTGTCAGAATTTAGAGACCTACCTGTTCACCTACAAAACTGTCCACTTCTGGTGATGGCAGCCTAACATCGATCTCTTTAATGTGGCTCATGTTGACATATGGATTTATAGTCCAATCAAATCCTCTATCTTGTTCTGAGAAATACCCCCTGAAGTGTGCTTTGAAGGTTTTGATGTTTCTTTGGATGGATGCAGAAAACTGGCAAGAGTTGAGAGTCAAATTCTTGGTAAGTGAAATGGCCATGCCACAACTCAGTCTTCATACATAGTGCTTTCACTTTGCCCTGGACATTAAGGATAATGAAATCTTTCTCTTTCAAAAGATTCAAGCCACTCAAGATGCTGAAAATATTAACTAAGCATGCTATGTGGGCATGCCAGAAGTTTTTCAAGCAATCTGAGAGAAAATATTTCAAAAGCATCATCTTGCAAGTAGATTTTGACCTCCTAATGCATATCAAAGAGGTAAGTGAGCACATTTCCATGAGAACCAGTAAACTTCAGTATGAAAAATACACCCTGTGCCCACTTCCCATCTTTTTCACCAAAAGCTTTGCAAATTCATGCATTATGAAGTTCACAGTTTTCAATGCTTTATCCAGAACTCCTTTAAGGCCAGTAGGCCTTTTCTTAACAGTGTGTTGTTCATGATGAATTTTACAGTGCACTGCAATGACAATAGCGCAAGTGCTTGGAAACACGCTGATAGGCTGTTAGAATTCTAAGTCACTGCCAAGGTGTTGTCAGTACTAATGCCAACACATCTTGTCCAATTCACTTTACTGAATTTAATAGTCATTTAATACAGTATACTAATTTGGCTTCTCCTGTCATGTAGGTACATACCTACCACAAAATCAATGGACTCATCCAGTTGAAGCATGAAGCACTGGCTCTGATACAATTTTGATAATAACTGGTTTCAACATTTTCAGCTATGAATGTCATATGAAGCTCACATGTGCCCTTACACCAAGCAAGGTATTTGTCATTAGATCTGCAGTAAGCTTTATTAATTTCTCTATTTTTCTCCTCACCAGTAACAATATACTGCACTGTGTTCTTATGGTCAGTTCTTTGCATTCATTCTTGAAAAAGACAAGAAGCTTTCTTGTACATTCCTTTGTTCTGATCCAAAATGGCATTTCAGCTTTGAGGGTTTCATTGCTTCAGTAGCAGAAGTTCTGTAGCACAAAACAATCACTTTTAGGATCTTTTTTATTGCTCATCCAAAACACACCCATTTTCTAGTAATAACGGTCATACTTCCAATTTTACTTCGTTCTTGCTCTTTTGGTTACTCTAATTGTATTGTTGCAGGACTTTTACTAATAGTCTCTTCATTATTGCAATATCCAACATTAGGCATGATATTAACATTCAACTTATTTTCTCTTTCATACCACACTATGCTTGTTACAATACTGATGTTAAAATCATTATGTGCTCTTGTGGATCACAAATCTGTATAGGGACACAACTTTGGAACAAGTGATAATTGATAAACTTCTTTTGGAGTAACTGTCAAAACTGCTTGTAATGATGATCAATATTAAAGTCAGAAAAAACACCAGATTTTAAACATGCAAATTCTAATGATCTGTGCAATTTGCATGACAGGCAAATCTGGAATGATATTGTCATTTAAAATAATATGGACACAATTAATTTGGAAACTTTCAAAGTAGTACGGGAGAAATATGAGCCAATAAGTAGCAGATGCTCTTTCTTCAAAGCGAAGTCAAAACAAAGAAACAATGAAATAAAGAAGTGCTAGTTGCTTAAGAAAGTAGTATACATAAATATCAGAAAACAATAACCACTATGACAGAGTAAATTATGTACACTTGCATTGAAAACTAAGAAACATGCATCAAATTAAATGTCAGTATGTGGCAAATATTTCAAAAAGTATCAAAAGAAATCCTTAGGAGTTATGCAGTTATGCCTGAAGCAAGAGTCATTACCCAGTCAACTGGTCCATTAATTACAGTGAACAGTGACTTAATTAAAGTCAACTAAGCCATGGCAAAGATCTTATATCATTTTTTGTATCTGTATTTATGACTGAAGGCAAAAACTCGTGTACTTTCATTGCTGAGACAGGAAAATGCTCAGCAAAATGCTGACATAAAAGTTAAGATATATCATAAGCAATGAATGGAATAAAAGTAAATAAAATGGCAGGCCTTGTGATGTTGCTGTTAGCGTTCTTGGCCGTGATGCATTCACGGGCTGCCCAGGGTGGAGCGCAGAGGTTCGAATCCTGGTTACAGCAGTTGGTCCACAGTCTACCCTGGTATTCATACACCCCTAGAGGTTGGTCGATAATATGGGTACCTGGCTCAGGCAAAGGTATATATATATATATATATATATATATATATATATATTATCCCTGGGGACAGGGGAGAAAGAATACTTCCCACGTAT
>JAYMFT010000027.1:96037-116522 GCA_038088735.1 Panulirus argus | reverse complement strand
CCTTGATTAGGGCCTTAGCTGCCTGTGCCGTCTCAACTAACATGGGAGAAAAAAAAAAAAAAGAATGATTGTATAGTACCACTGTAAAAAGGCAAGGGAGTGTGTTCAAACTACAGAGGCATAAGTTTGTTGAGTATACCTGGTAAGTTGTATGGGAGGGTACTGACTGAGAGGGAGAAGGCATGTATAAAGCATCAGACTGGGGAAGAGCAGTGTGGTTTCAAAAGTGGTACAGAATACATGGATCAGGTATTTACTTTAAAGAATGAGTATGAGAAATACTTAGAAAAACAGATTGATTTGTATGTGGTATTTATGGATCAGGAGAAAGCATGTGATAGGGTTGATACAGACACTTTGTGGAAAGTCTTAAGAATATACAGTGTGGTAGGAAAGCTGCTACAAGCAATGAGAGGTTTCTATCAAGGGTGTAAGACTTGTGTACCAGTAGTAATGGAGGAGAGTGAATGGTTCCAAGTGAAGGTTGGTCTGAGGCAAGGGTGAGTGATGTCACTATGGCTGTTCAATTTGTGTGTGGATGGGATGGTGAAGGAGGTAAATGCGAAAATCTTGGAGTTAGGGGTAAGTATGCAGTCTACGAAGGATGAAAGAGCCTGTGAAGTAAGTCAGTTGTTGTTTGCTAATGATGCAGCACTGGTTGCATATTCGAGTGAAAAACTGTAGAAGCTGGAGACTGGGCAGTGAGGCATGGGCTATAGATAATGCTGTAAAGAGGAGGGTGGACGTGTTGAAAATGAAATGCTTGAAGACAATATGTGAAGTGAGTTAGTCCATTCGAGTAAGTAATGAATGGGTAAAACAGATGTGTGATAATAAAAAGAGTGTGGTTGAGAAAGCAGAAGAGGATGTGCTAAAATGGTTTGGATTGTGTGGAGAGAATGAGTGAGAAAAGGTTGAGAAAAAGGATAAATGTGTCAGAAGCAAAAGGAACAGGGAGTATGGAGTGACCAAATGGAGATGAAAGGATGAAGTAAAAAAAAATTTTGAGTGATCGGGCCTGAACATGCAGAAGGGTGAAAGGTGCACACGGGATAGAGTGAATAGGAATGATGTGGTATACTAGGGTCAATGTGCTGTCACTGGACTGAACCAGGGCATGTGACGCATCTGAAGTAAATGATGGAAAGGTCTGTCGGGGCTCACTGTGGATAGGGAGCTGTGGTTTCAGTGCATTCCACATGACAGCTAGAAAATGGATGTATGCGGATGTGGCCTATCTTCGGGTTTTCCTGGCGCTAGATTGCTTATGCAGGAAATGTCGATCAGGTATAAACAAATAATAATAATAATAATAATAATAATAATAATAATAATAATAATAATAATAATAAAAATAATAATAGTGATGTTATTTGACTCCACCTGCTTGACGTTACACCATTGGTTAAAATTCACCTTTAGCATGGCACTACTGTATCGATGTCAACTGCAAAAAACAACTTTTTGCTTCAAAAGAGTCCATGCTGTCTCTACTACTAAGTACAGAACAGCCTTAAAGCTGCAGGAACCCCTGGAGAAGGTGTCCTGGGGTTACATTATGATAATATTTATAATTAATAATAATAATAATAATAATAATAACGATAATAATATAATAATAATAATAATAATAATAATAATAATAATAATAATAATAATAATAATTATAATAATAAGAATCTCTATTGTTCCAATTTTAGTACATGTGCTTGATGGGCTATATAAATGAGAATGTATGTAAAGGGTGAATATGTTGAAAATGATATATATGAGGGTAATATTTGGTGAAAGGAGGGATGATTGAATAAGAAACAATAAAGTAAGAAAAGGTGTGGCAATAAGGTGAGTATGGTTGAGAGAGTTAAAGAAAGTGTGCTGAAATGGTTCAAATATATAGTGAGAAAGAGTAAGGGATGACAAAAAAAGGTATGTGTCAGACGTAGAGAGGGTGGGGAGGAGAAAGGGGAGACTGAATTGGAGAGAGAAGGATGAACTAAACAAAATTATTTTGAATGTTCAGGGCCTGATCATGCAGGAGGGTGAAAGGTAGGGATGGGATAGAGTAAATTGGAGGACTGTGGTATACAGGGAATGACATGCTGTCAATGGACTGAACGAAAATATATGAGAAGCTGGGGGAAACCACAGAAAGGTCTGTGGGACCTGGTTTTAGATAGGGTGCTGTGGTTTTGTTTTATTACACAACAACTAGAGAATGGGTATGAGCAAACATGGCCTTTTCTTTGTTAGTTTCTGGCACTATTTTACTAAAACAGGAAACTGCCAACAAAAATGAAAGAAGAATGAATAAAAAAAATCATAATAATGCTTGTAGCGCCATCTCATCCATTATTTCCAAACATAACAGCCTAATATTTTTAATATACACTGGTTATCATATGTGGAGATGTCAAAGAAGCCTATATAAGAGTAGCATCCTCATATTATATATTGATTTCTGAAGCTATACCACTCATACAAGATCACAGATTTTGATGATAGAAATACTTGTTGAATATATTTGCTAGTGACAAAAACCTTCCAAAATTATCACACATCTCACTATGAGTGTCTGTAAATACTCCTGAAGTACCACATATACCTGGCGGCAGAGCAGCATAAATTACAGGGTTCACATCACATGTAATCAATGTGCTCTTTCTTTCTTTCTTTCTTTCTTTCATACATGTTCCATTTTTCTGTATTAGTGAAGTAGCACCAGGAACAGAAAATGGAAAGACCTCATTTGCTTACATCAATTCTCTAGCTGACATGCATAATACATTGAAAGCATTGCCCCTTCTCCACAAACATATCCCATTGACCCTTCCATGGATTCCCCAAGCCACTTCAAATGCCCTGGTTCAGTCCATTGACAGCACATCTCCTTCTGCATACCACATTGCTCTAACCAACTCTATCTCATGCATGCCTTTCTGCCTCCCACTTGTTCAGGCCCTAAGAACTCACAATCTTATTTACTCTATCCTTCCATCTCTAATTCATTCTCTCCCTTCTCCTATGTCCCCTCCACCTCTAACACATATATCCTCTATATCAATCTCTCACTGCACATTCATTTCATATGTCTGGACAGTTTCAGCACACCCTCTTCAGCTCTATTAACCATACTCTTCAGATTACCACACCTCTCTCTTATCCCATCTTTCTTTACTCGATCAATGTTCCTCACACAACATACTGTTTCAAATATATAATTTCCGATAAAATCACCTGCTTCCATATTTCTTACATATAACCCATAACTCACATCTATACAAAACTATAACTTCAAATACACTTATATCCCTTCTTTCCACATATTCCTCAATATTCCACGACCTCTGACCCCACACCCATCCTTTGGCTCTCTTCAGCTTCCAAAGTTCCATTTGCTGCCATGTCCACTCCCATGTATCTAAAACACTTCACTTTCTCCAAGTTTTCTCCATTCAAATGAACACCCTAACAAATCTGTCTCTCTGCACTGCTAAGCCTAATAACCTTGCTTATATTCACATTTACTCTTTAACTTTGTCCATTCATACACTTTCCTAAACTCAGACAGCAAATTTCTGCAGTTTCTATTTCAAAGTCTAGCACCTGTGCCATGTCACTAGCAAACAATAACTGACTCACCTCTCAGGCACCCCCTTCCCCCAACATTATATTTTTCAAGAATGTTTCAGAATATCCCACACACAGGATATAAAATGGATATTAGTACTGCTGCTGCAAGAAGGTTAATACATACTTTCAAAATAAATATCATATTAGATGAATTGGTGCCTATTTCTTTCCATGAAGGTGGATTACAGACTCTGCCAAAGACATAACAAATGATCAGAAACCACTTATGTGAAGTCATTTGTTGTGGAGTCTGGCTGCACTGTATAGAAAACCTTAGAATACAAAAGGTCTTAAATTTATGAACATCCAACTTGTAAACTCCTGCACTTATGAAAGAGCTCAAAAAACAATTTCTAACCCCTAGTCCAACATACAATCAATTACTCATGAACTGTTTAAGTATATTATGTGCATCTTTTTTTCATTAAGTGTTACTTCATATGATATCCTATTGATTATACTTCAGACAACAATATTACTGTCAGATAGTAGGTTGTTGACAACAGCCGCCCAGGGTGGTACTACCGTCCTGACTGAGGAGTGTTAAAGTGGCACCCGGAACCATCTTACACTATCAATGTCAGGTTTGCTGGTCTTACTTTCTGTCTCATCAAAACGGGACTACCGGGTTAGTCCTAACATCTTCTTACAAGCACCATACACCTAATCATACCTTGCTTATTATTAGTCCTGTCCACTCAAACATTTATAAGTATCATCATGAGAGAGTCCATCATATCTATGGCCCCCTAGTCCACGGCAACATGGGTTGCTAAGAATCTCCGGGTTTCTACCCAACTCTACTGCCAATGAGTGGGAGGGCTCTGGCAGTAGTGTACTGGCCCCTCCCATGAACTTTCCCTCTCTGTGAGACCTTCCTCTTTTTCCATTCACTATACCAACAATTGTGGTCTCTCTAGAAACCACTCCTCATTTGAACACCATCTATCTAGTACCTCTCTTAATATCTTACTTCTCTCTGAGACACAGTTATTTGATGATGTTCTTACTAGGACCTTTTTCATATCTAACTATAACCTCCACTTGTCGAGGACAGACATGCTCTAGTGACGCTCTCGCTGACCCAGTTTCAGACAGGTCTTCCAGTGTGCCACTTAGTGACCCACTTGAATCACAGTAAAATTCTTTGACTGTTAGTAAAATCCTCTGAATCATAGTAAAATCCTATAAGATGGCTCTAGCTTCATGATTTGCCTGCCCTAGATGCCATTGGGAGATCACCAGGGATTTCTCCTCAGAGAAGAAGGTGAGTATACTTCTTGTTTGTTCTGCAATGTATCTGATAGGCATTTGGTAGGTATTAGGAAAAACAGCGAAGCCATGGAGAAATTAGATGTTACAATGAGAGGATGGGAAGAGGAAACTGGGTTCTTGGCGGTGAAAGCAGTTGCGATACAGGAAAAAGCCAGATATATCATTTACAGGAGATAGTTTAGATAGTAGGATAGCAACCGTTGAGACTAAGTTGGAAGATACTTCCACCTTCTAACCTGCCAGAAAAACATGTCGCTGCATTAGTAAACAACCAGCTAACAATGAACTCTCCACTCATAGTAGGCTTAGCATACTAAATGAAGTACAGGATAATCACAGCATCATCGTGGTTGGGGTCTATATGGTCAGACATCAGGAGCAGGAGTTCTGAGCGAAGGGTAGAAATAGGAGGAACCTGTATTATCCTGCTGCTAGGACAGAACACCTCCTTGATGACACAGTCTCAAACAATCCCAAGGATATGATTTCTGTCATTCAGGTGGTGATGAAACAATGCCGTTAATGGGAGACTGGAAGAAATACTAACGAAGTATAGGGAACTTATTAGCAGGTTAATTGAAAGTCCTAGGAATGTTACAGACCTAAGTAAAAAGAAGACAATGATAAGATGCTATACAGTGAAATCAAAACTATGGAAAACAGTAAAGAGTTTACAATAGTAGGAGACTTTGACGATCCAAACATAAACATGTTAACAAGTGACCAAGAAGTAACGAGACCAACGGAACTGATTGAAGATGCTTTTCTAGAACAGTTAGTTAAAAAAAACTAAAGGTAAAAACATTCTTGATCTTGTCCTCAACAGCGACACAAACTTAATAAACTCTTATAAAGCAGATGAGAATTTTTCAAACAGCGATCACAGTTTGATTAGGTTACAGATAAATTTAGATAATGAAATAAATGACAACTCTTGATTGATCCCAGATTACAGACAAGCAAATTTTGAAAACATTAGACTCAAAATTTGCAGTACCAATTGGACAAAACTTCTTGAAGTTCACACAGTAGAGGAAATATGGAATAATTCTAAAAACACAGTACTCAGGATTGAAAATAAACATATTCCACAAATTACGAAGAAAACTTGCAACATTTCAAAACCATCGTGGATGAACAGGAGAATAGCAGCACTAATTTGCCAAAAGAAAAAACATATGAGAAGCTCAAATTAAAGGAAACCGATGAAAATCGCATGAATTTATCAAAATCCAAAGACAGTGTAAGGTCATAAGACAGAGTAAATGCAAGGAAAAAAAAGAATTTCCTGGAAAGTTAAGAATAATCCGGAAGAATTCTTTAAATATATAAGGCAAAGGAAGTCAGTAAAAGAAAGAATTGGACCATTATGAAATGAACGGGATTCACTAACTAATGACAAAGAAGGAAATGGCTACCTTACTAAATTATTCTTTTAGCTACGTATTCACAACTGAAGAAGCATCTCGAATATAGCAACCAATGAAAATGTTTCAAGGATCTGATAAAGAAGAGTTGAAGGTTAGAGGAATAAAGAGCTCTGAAATACATAAATACCTCGACCAACTAAATCCTAACAAATTCAACTGCCCAGATAACTTAGCTCCAAAATTTTTAAAGGAGGTCAGGAGAAAGCTGATATTCTCCATACCAAAAATATTCAACAAAACTTGACGGGATGGTCAGGTGCCAACTGACTGGAAACTAGCAAATGTTACTCCTATATATAGAAAAGGAGACTAAAAGTGTGCTTTGAACTACTGCTCAATTAGCCTTATGTCAGTGTTAGTTTGGTTGGTTGTTTGGGTTTTAGGCCTATCAACTTCCAGTGTCATTAAGGCTGTCAACGTAAGCTTCATCCACAAACAGAAAAATCTTTAACACCCTCTTTGGGTGTTAAAGATAATTCTAAGAACACATACACTCTCACTATGCATGTAGCCCATGATGTTAGGTAAAATGATGAAAAAATAATACGAGATAAAATTGTCACATTTCTAGAGGATCACAAAAATATATCAGACAACTAACACAGTTTTCGCAATAGAAGATGATGCCTGACAAATTTGCTGGAATCTTTTAATGTTATTTATCAGAACTGTGACAAAAAAGTACCGTCTGATGTAGAATATTTAGATTTACAAAAGGCTTTCGATAAAGTACCTCACGAGAGACTTTTGAATAAAATCAAAGCACACAGGATCGGTGAAGAACTCTGTACATGGATCAGAGACTGCCTTACCAGAAGAAAGTAGCATGTAGTATTAAAGGGCGAAGCCACAGATTGGCTAGACTTAACGAATGGTGTGCCACAGGGGTCTGTTCAAGGCCCCATTCTTTTCATAAAGTACATTAATAACCTAGAACTCTGTCTCATATCTAAGATCTTCAAATTTGCTGACAATCCTAAACTAGGAGGCAGAGCTGTAAACAGGCGGGACTGTCCAGTTGTGGGCCAATCAGGCCTCCTGTTGTCTGTCTTTCTCATGTGAACTCATGTAAACACTTGTTGCATGCCTCAAGGACCTTGAGTCTCCAAACTATGATATTATGTGGCTCAAAGTCTGTCTCCCTACTACCAGACTTGTCCTTTATTTCACCTATTGCACTCCTAATTCTACAAATTTTGTATCCTTCTTCAACTATCTAAACTCCTGTTATGAGACTGTGACATCCTCTCACCTGTAAGCCGAGATCCTCTACCTCGGGGATTTCAATGTTCACCATAAGGAATTGTTGAATTCCTCCCATACTGATGGTGCAGGGATCGAAGCCCTCATGTTCTCCATTCTCAATGATTTAGAGTAAATTATCTCCCACCCTACCCATATACCTGACCATTGTGACACTCTCCTAATGTTCTGGATTTGTTTTTCACCTCTAGTCCATCTCGATGTAAATACAATCTCGCCCCAACTGATTCATCTTATCTCACTCTCATAAATGTATCTATTCTAACAGCACCTTCCGCTCCAGCAGCCCCTTCTAAGTGTAAATACTGGCACCTCAACAAAGCTGACTGGAATAACTTATGTAACTTCTTTTCTGACTTTCCTTGGTTAAATTACTGTCTCTTATGTGGTGATGATTCTGTCTCTGCCAAATCCATAGCAGAGGCTATTCTTGTGGGAATGGAAGTATTTATCCCCTCTTCCTCCAAGACTACTTCTTCATTCAATCCATGGTTCAACTCTTCCTGTTCTGAGGCCATTCAGACAAGGGATCAGGTATATTGGGCTTGGAAAAACTCTCTATTCTGTGGCTCCCATTCAGCTTTTATCACTGCCAGTAATCTCTGCAAGCACATTATGTGAGGTGAAGCATTCCTTTATACAAAGGAAGTGTGATAACCTTTCCTCATCATCCAATGATAGGTCTTTTTGGTCTTTAGCTAAGGGCATCTCTAACAACTTCTGTCACTCTACCTTTCCTTCACTTTTTTGACCTGACGGAACTATAGCTGTCTCTCCCATTGACAAAGCAACTCCCTTTGGTTCCTGTTTCACCTCTAACTCTTACCCCCTGATGCTCCTCCAACTAATCCTACGCCTCTTCCCATAATCTCTTTTCATAATGTCTGAAGAGCGCTTCTTTCTCGGGACACAAGCAAGGCTTATGGTCCTGATGGCATCCATCCCCGTGTACTGAAAGAAGGTGTGCCTCTGAACTTGCACTTGTGCTCACTCATCTGTTCCATTTCTGTTTATAAACCAAAACTTTTCCTTCTCCTTGGAAACATACTTTGATACATCACATCCCTAAGAAGGGTGACCGTTCTGACCTCTTTAACTATGGTCCTATTGCTTTGACATCTACCACTTCCAAAGTCTTTGAATCCCTCCTCAACTCCCACCATGTCCTTAAACACCTCGAAAATCACAGTTTTCTCTCTGATCGCCAGTATGGCTTCTGTAAGGTGAGATCCAATAGTGATATTCTTTCCTATCTTTCTAATGTCTGAAAGATTTTGGGGAGTCATACGTTGTTGCCCTTCACATATGTAAGGCTTCTGACCACGTGTGGCAACAGGGTCTCATCTCTAACCTCCCCTCTTTTGGCTTCCCTTCCTCACTTTACTCCTTCGTATCTAGTTTCTTCTTCAGCCGATCTATCTCTGTTGTAGTTGATAGATCAGCCTTCCCCCTTTTCTTCATCAACTGTGATGTCCCTCAAGGTTCTGTCCTGTCCCTTACACTTTTTCTCCTTTTTTTCAATGACTTCCTCTCCTCCACAAATAATCCAATGCATTCATACGCTGATGACTCAACTGCATTAGTCCACATCCTTCAATTCTGCTCCCTCTTCTCTCACTTGATCTGCATCTCATCTTGACACAGCTTCCTCAATAAACTCAGACTTGGACAGGATATCTCAGTGAGGTACAGAAAATCATGTTAAGCTTAATGCCTCCAAGACCCAATTTCTACCCGTCTCTCTAATGAAAACTCCACACAACTCGTCTCTCCTTTGGCAGTTCTGTAATTCCACCTCTTGATTCAATGAACATACTTGTTATTACTGTAACATCCACTCTTTTGTGGAAACCTCACATTACAGGAAAAGCTTAGTCTGCCTCTAAGAAACTGGGTGTCTGTTTAGATATCAAAACTTCTTCTCTTCTTAACAGTTGCTCTGTTTATACTATAGATTGATTCGTTCCAGTATAGAATACTGCTCTCACCCTTGGGGGTGCTTGTAGCTCTGTTTTCTTACTTGACAGAGTTGAGTCAAAAGTGGTCTGACTCATAAACTGTCCAGGGTATCTTCCAAACCTTATCCCTTTGCCCTGTGCCAAATTTGTTGGTTCACTTTCCCTCTTCTGTAGGTATCAATTTGGTATTTGCTCCTGATAGCTGGCTGCTTGTGTACCCCCACCACTAGCTAGACCATGCATTACTTGGCAAGCTGTTGCGTCACATGATTATCAGGAGGCCATCAGCAACTCAAGGGTGGGCCATTTGATAACTGCTTCTTTCCCTACCTGTCGAAGCTTTAGAACTCTCTACCTTCCCATGTTTTTCCCAGTAACTATGACCAGGAACAATCCAAAAAGCAGGTCTTTTACTTTCTCAAAAATTCGTAAATACTTTCCCTTGTGTCTTTTCTTTTTCCGTTTCATAATTTTCTCTATATTTCAATTAAGGCCTGGCCTTAATATGGACTTTTGTCCATGACTGGAGCCTTCAACATAAAAAAAAATCTTGTGCATTTCTTCATATCTTTTTGCTTGGAAACAATTCAAATTATGAATAGAGCCAGGAACATAAGCTGTTTGTAAGATAGGGACTCCCAGTACTGTCTTTTACAGCAGATCACACGGAATCAGTTGATTGCTGTAATCTCTGTTTCCTCAGCATGTGAACACATAAAAAAAATTCACCTGAGAAGCCATCACTGGTTATGTGTGCAGATCAAATGTAAGGAAAATGGAGGTATGTCATGATAAAACATACAACTAGGAAATGAACTGTTCTGAGAAAAAAGATAAAAAGAAAGCCAACTGAAAATGAGAAAGATGATAATATGTTCCTTAACAAAATAGTTCAGTAATTAGGTGTGCAGCTCAGAAGAGAGTACAATTGTGCTGGCTGAGATGCTTCTGAAGGATGTAGTTTTCTAGAAAGAGCATTTATCACTGCTGTACAAAAAATATTTGGGCCAGGATACCTCCAGAAGGTAACCTTATTCTTTTTTTTTTTTTTCAATGATAGAGCACTGGTGGCAGATTAAAGTTAGAAACTGCAAAAGTTGGTGAGTGAGTTTGGAAGGGTGTGGCAGGAGGAAGTTGAGAGTTAATGTGAATAAAAGTAAGGTTGCTAGGTTTGACTGGGTTGAGGAACAGGTTCGTTTGGGTTTGAGTTGGAAAGGAGAAAAATTAGAGGAAGTGCAGTGTTTTAGATACCTGGGAGTGGACATGGCAGTGAATGGAACCATGGAAGCAGAAGGGGTAAAGGTTTTGGAAACAATGTAGTATGTGTGGAATGATAGATCATTATCTATGAGGGTAAAAATGGGTATGTTTAAAGGTATAGTTGTCCCAACAATATCATATGGATGTGAAGCATGGGCTATAGATAAGGCTGCGTTGAGGAGAGTGGATGTGTTGGAAATGAAATGTTTGAGGACAATATGTGGTGTGAGGTAGTTTAATTGAGTAAGTAATGAAAGGGTAGGAAAGAGGTGTAGTAATAAAATGAATAAAGTTGATGTAGTTGAGAGAGCTGAAGTGGGTGTGCTGAATGCTTTGGACATATAGAGAGAATAAGTGAGGAAAGATTAACAAAATGGATACACGTGTCAGAAGTGGAGGGATCAGGGAGAATGGAGAGACCAAATTGGAGAGGGAAGGATGGTGTGAAAAAGATTTTGACTGATTGGGGTCTGAACTTGTAGGAGGTTGAAAGGCATGTAGTGGACTGATCCAACACAAGTGAAGTGTCCAGGGTACACCATGGAAAGATTTGTAGGGCTTAGTTGTGGACAGGAAGCTGTGGTTTTGGTGCATTACATATGACAGCTAGGGAATGGAAGTGAGGGGAAGTGGCCCTTCTTCACCTGTTCCTAGCGCTACCTAACTAATGAGGGAAACAGTGATCAAGTTTGAAAAAAAAAAAAAAAAACATGTATACCCTAGCCTAAGCCAGGTACCCAATTTGTCAACCAACCCCTAAGGGAAGATGGACAGCTGAGTTAACTGAGAAGCAAGCACTGAAACCAGGATTTGAACCTATATGCTTGACTTTGGGTGGTGCTTGGATGCATCATAGTCAGCAAAGCTAACAGCTACATCATGGAGATCCATAACTAGGTAGCAATGTGCTGCTGTAAAATGAAAGATGCAAAACTGATCATCATAATTATGTAAACACCTTCTGTGCTGTAGTATAACATATAGACAATTATAGACTATATGAGAAACAAAAATGATCATCATGTCTTGCATCCTTGTGGTCTAGAAAAAGAGGAAAAAGATAGAAGACAATGTAACTGTTTAAGGAACTGAAGATAAAATGTGCTACCCATATGTAATACAATGGCCTAATTTCTCAAAAAAGTACACAGAGAAAAGAAGGTAAGTGCAAGAACAACTACCCTGTGACAATTATAACACCATAAAATAATTGTGGCATTATTTTCAATTTTGTATTTAAATTACCCCTATCTAGTACTGTCAAAACTCAAAAATCCAAACATCAAAAGTTCACATGATTCAAGAATCCATACAATATCAGATTCACAGCACATTACTCCAATACCAAGCGAAAAGCTGTAATATTACATAAACTATACATGGGTGTTTCAGCACCCAAACCCACTGAACACCATGGTGTTGAAAACATGACAATTTATGATATCATGAGGCAACCTGGAAAGAGCTTGAAATTCTGTACTGACAGTAAAAGAAACAAGGGCATGCCCAAGCATATATCATTGCACAAAGCAAGGTTACTTAAATTTGGTGAAGTGGTATGAGAGTGGTTCAAGCAACTCAGACTTGGAGAGGTGCCTATTTCTGGCTTCCTCTTGTGTACAAAGCCCAGACATTATCACCACTCAAAAGAAAATAATTTTAAATAATTTCATGAATAAGTACACTGCTTGGTCCTAGGGTGTTTGATTTTTTAGCTTTGACTGTATTATGTATCTAAATATTCTCTTTCCACAATGAAGAATGAAGCTACTGTACTTGATTTTTCATAAAAAAAAAGCAATTAATGTGCTTAATACCTTAATAATTGAGCCATGATCATATATTACCCATAATGTTGAAGTAGTTACTATATTTCAAAATCTCTGGGTTATTCTATGTGGTTCTGTATGATCTTCAAAAATTTTGATATGAAATACTCAGCACAAGACTGAGTGCTTGTTATCCATTCAATATTATAGACACCATGCTTATCAAGAACTCATTTTAGCCAAATAGGCATTTTTTTAATCTGATTCTGGGTTTGGATAAACAAGATCTTTTTATTTACTGGAAATCTTGTATTGTGGTTCTAAGCAGTCTTTTTTATGTTTATTGTGATCTATCTGTAACTAGTTATCAAAAGCAAGCATTGTTTAATCTAGGCCTGGAAAAAGATCTTTCCTTTACATGCTGAAAGACTTTTCTCATGTTTTTAAACGATCCTTCTAATGTTTATTGTTATCTATCTGTACCCAGTTATCAATTTCCTGCATTCAAACCATGAGTAATGATACACTTTGTCATTCCTCAGCTTCATATACAGTATTTACAATAATACTGCATATTGTTTTGTTTTTGAAAGAAGCAATGTACAATGGTAACAACAAAGTACACATTTTATTATTATCCTATTCTGATTGTTTTTTTTTATAATGTATGTAAAACATACAAAACCTTTGCTAACCCCAAAGCTGACTTTGCTAATACATACATACACCCCTCTCCATATCATTCATCTATTCTCTTTTCTGCTGAATTTTGCCTTCCTCATCTACAGTTCCATTTTCTCCTAATTCCTTGAAAACTCTACCTATAACATCTACTACGTCACTCCCTTTCCAGAATCAGCTAATTCATATGGATAAGTAAATATTGCTATTGCTGGTGATTAACCTAATCCCTTTTCTACAAAAATAATTTATCTTGCCTTTTTATTATTTTACTGGTACTTGATCAGGTTCATTATAACTTTCTCACTCAGTTCTCTAAACACCTGTATTTACCCTTATCATCTTAAATTCCCAGAACTCCATCAAGTTTTTTTCTTTCATTAACCTGACAGCTGTCAATGCATAACAGTCTTTGTCCTTGCTTGATGCATTGACTATATTAAAGATTTCTGAAACACCAAACCCTTGTCATCCTCTTTTCTTTCAGTATTACTTCAAGTAGAGAAAATTTCTACTTAAAACATAATCAATACATTTCTACAGTAACAATACTTTCAATCATTTTCTTCCCTCACACATGTAAATATATCTATCAGAGTCTGGAAATCCTTCTTCTATATCCAAAGGAGTTAGGTAATTATAATACTATAGAGTATATGAAAAATATCAACATAGCTCCCCAAAGGAAAATTTATATTCATATGTCTGAAAACAAATTTACGTACATGTATACAGACAACTATTGAACAGACACACACTCCTACTTCAGCTGGTCTCATGCAACATCCATTAAATTTTCTTGTCATCCATACAAATGCTTATTTATCACTATGTTAGTCTTCTAATGACAGAAGTAATTGTCTCAAAATTCCTTTGTAGCATTTCTGTAAGCTTTCTAACTCTTACACATCTATGAAGTTTCTATAAAAAAAAGCGTCACTCATTTTTCCACATGAGCAAACAAAAGAGAAATAAAGTGCAGCTGATATACCAAGAATGGAAGTACAAGGGAAAGGGTAGGAAAATATACGGGGGAATGAGAGCAGATATACTCTATGAGAAAAATACATGTACATGGGGGTAGGAAAAGTAAGGAAAAATGAAAGATATACCATGACAGGCACTTGATAAAATTTTGGTATGGGCTATCATCCTGTGCAACAGAATTTGATACACTGAATACAGAAAGATACATCTTAATGAAAATTATAGTTTTTCATAGGGCAGACACATAAAGGTTAATAACAAAAAAAAAAAAATGAAAGAAATGCTGGTAGAGCTATGACAAAATGCAAAGACAAACCAACTCTCTCTTAGGTTTTTCATATGCACTTTGCTACGATCGAATTTTTGCCTTCTGGGGTTTTTATATGCTTCAAGTGTATGAAGTAATGCAAGTAATTTTGATATTGGCTTTCCTGCACAAGTCATTCACCTTGCAGGGGTCAATCATAGCATGACCTATGCCTGGTCTTAGGTCAATGAAAACTCGTCTCAGTACAATCACAGCCAATTTGATGTCAATTATAGATGGGCTTATGTCAATCATAGCTGATTTTTTGTCAAGCATTGTTCGTCCTAGTTCAACCATGCCTAGTATGTAGTCAACCAAAAATAGTCTTAAGTCAACGACAGCTGGGCTTTTAGGTAAATGACACCATCTGTAATTGATGTAAGACCAGCTATGACTGACCTAGGAGCAGCTGCGATAAACCTAGAACCATCTGTGATTGTAGGCATGCCCAATGCTGGCTTATGAATCTGAACAAGACCTTGGACCCTGAGTGGGAGAGTTATCCAGCTCAGTACTCCAACAGAGTCACTTCTCGAGGTCATCCTGTACCAGTCTTCATGACACTTATGCTAATAGCAGTTACCTGAATGAGGTAAAAATAGGGTGAAGCTCAAATATCTTCATAAATTTCTTCATTTCAGTTTAGAAACAGTCATACTTTTGCAGTCATGAATTACTGCTCAATACAATTCCAATAATTTGCACTTATGTAATCATATCTATAATCTCCAAAAGGCTTTTTCTCTAAAAATGCAGTATGGCTGTGTAAGCAAGACTAATTGTATCTCCTAAGCAAGTGACTGACATCAAATATGGTTGATATACTTGTGTACAATGTGTCACTAATAACTCAGTGGAATTAAAAGATATTACTAGGCAGATTATGTTTCTTAAACTGTCTGCAACGACTGTTCACTGCTTAGTAATCATTTTGTGTAAATCATGCAAATATCTGAAAATCTTAAGTGTGGTGGTGGGATTTCTTTCTTTCTTCAAGTTTCTACTACAGTAATATATTGGCTAATAGTACTTGTGCCACTTGTTTTATATTCTCATTATTTTCTCACTAGACTCTATGTTAAACAAGAGAAAAGCTTGCATAATCATAAGCTTAGAAGTGAGTATGAGCTAATCAATAACAAAAGAGTTCATCTCAACATCAAAACATGCCAACCAGCATATTTAAGAGCTTTGGGTTAAGACATACTATGAACTCCTTTCTGATATTTCTTTACCATTTGAAAGTATGATCAATTGGAATATCAGACAGTCATTGAGATTTCTATGTCATTTATTTTCTAATTCAATAAATAAAGACTGTTTTTTTCTTAATCTATTGTACATTCATCTAAAACACTTCTCTTCTAACATAAAATTAACAAAGAATTAACTTTATATTTGTTCAATTCTTAATCTTATCATATTCTTTTATGTTATTCTTGCTTCCAAGAGCAGCAAAAATTGAAACTCTGACATCTCTTTTGTGGCAAGAGAAAATGCTAATTCACTGTTGTTTCTATGATTTGGTACAAAAGATAAGATTGTTTGTGCAAGTCAATGGAAAAAGTAAGTAAAGTAAGTGGTATGAGTTTTTCTGAAAGTTTTCATATTTTAAAGAAATCATCACATAAAGAGGATTCATGACTATTAATTGTTTATGTGATCTCATCACTTCAGAATATGAAAAGCAAAATCTTGTAAAACTTTCCCCTCTAAAATGTGTGAACAACGATGGTGAACACTGAGAATTATAGCACATAAATAATAATTAGATATCTATTTATATCACAAATGTTCTCAATAGATGACATGTAGCAAGTTCATACAGCTGATAAGATTCTATCTTTCATTATGAATGTTGCACAATGGTTACCAAATATAAACAATATTTTCATAACATGCCATTTAATTCCATCATTCCAACTATTCCTCTGTATATACTATGCCTGCATTGCATTATATAAATGGCTGTAATGGTGTCCATACTGAAGGAATTTTTGCAAGTTTTACACATTACACATAGATAAACCTTTTACGTCTGAACTTCACTTATTTCACTTATATTTTCCTACTTTAGATTACAATAGAGATCTGTGCTGCTTGATTATCAAAGGTTTTAATTTATGACAGTGATCACTGAGGCCACATAGTTAGAAGTATGATTCACTAGAAACAAATTTTATTCTTCAGGTTGAAACCCCACTTCAGGTTGTAACCCCAGTCACAGGCAAAAGTTCTTATCAAGGCCAGGCCTTAAGAGCAAAAAACCAAAGAACGATTTAAAAGTTTTAGACAAGTTGGAAAATCTACTTTTAAAAAAAGGATAAGTTGTTAATGCTAGGAAAACACTGGTTAATAACAAGAATGAGGGTCACAGAAAGCAAAAATGAAGAGGATAAATATATGGTGCATGTATAGAGATGTAAAGACAAGCCTGGTAGCTTCATTTTAATGACACAAGCAATCCTGACAAAAAGTGAATGATATATTCAGCTACTTCTTCAGCATAGCTCCTAAGTCAGGTTGATGGTGCTTTCCCGGTGGGTTGCTGTCTAAAACTGATTATCTTCAAAAAAGAGAATGTAGGGATGCCTTTTTTTTAAAAGCTAATTTCCTGAAATACTTTTCAAGCTGCAAATCACTCTCAAATCTGGATGGTGGTGATAAGAAATATCATTCCAAAGTTCTTTTTGAAATCAATTACAATTTTCTAAGTCATTTCCATCATATCTTTTGTATAGCACTAAGACAGATTTTCCCTCAGTTCATATATCCAAGACTAGCATTTTTCAGTATAAATGAGATCAAACTGGTTTCTAACAGCTTCTCATAATTCAATGTACTGAACATATACTATCACTGCTGTTCTTCATCAGTAATCATATTCCATTAAACTGATCTAAATCTCTAACTTTTCTGCAGAGCTTTGTTATTTTACTTCATTCTTTCTTCAATCTTAGTGGTTAGTTGTCCTTCTTTCCAAGTACAAGTACTATTTTTCTCATCATTAAGGTTATATCTACTGATGAAACCTAATGATTTTCTAAAATACTGTATTCCCATTTCAATTACTCACTGTCAAAATCTCTCACACTATATTGCTTTCAAATTACATTGCAAGTGTCATACTGATACAGCATGACTTGCAGAACTGGAAGTGTCCATATGATTGGTAGAACAAAATATATTAATTGCATTAACTTATTATCAAATTTTTTGACGAAGTTAATCATGATGTCTTTATAATTTTCTCTTAAATTCCTTTACAACAACTGGTCATCAAATTTTGACAAACTTATGGGTTAGAAGTCTCATAAATTTTTTCTGAAATCACATACCTACAGAAAAATTTTGTTACTGTAACCAAAAATAACTACCCTGGAATGATGAAAATCAATTGCGCAGAATGTCAGTCAGACAAAATTTTTTTTTTTTTAAATTCATCTTCTGAGTTTAACAGATCTTTTGTTGCACTGCATACATATTCTGATGATAATGAGAAATTTATAAACTCTGATGAAATTTATTAGTTCATGGATAGCAAAGAGTAAAGGTGAAGAAAGAGGGATTTTAGATGGAACTCCTACAAACAGTTTTGTAAAGTACTGTATAAAGAAAAATTCTAAATTATATACATAAAACTCATAGTATCAAACATAAACTTGGCACTGATGTAAATACAAAGAACAGATTATCATACATAAACCTAGCATCGATGTAAATACAAAGAAAAGTTTCATTTCTGTTGACAGAAGAATATTTAATTTTCACTGAAGGTTATACTGCTTTCTATGCAACATGAAAAATCATTAATATATACAAGAATAATATGGAAAGTGGGAACTAAACACACACACACACACACACACACACACACACACACACACACACACACTAAAAAAAGATCTTTTGAAACAAAAAAAAATATCAAATATAACCTAATTATCAATCAGTGCCTATAATTGAGCACAGGAATACACCAAGAGTTTTAACAGAGATAAATGACTGTGGTTCTACCTTCCAAACATGCAGGGTCATGCTTCAAAGAAACAAACAAGCAGAAACATGATACATGTTCCATTACATTGAAGAGAAACTGTCTATCATTAACAAATATATTAAAATTCTATTCCTTTTATTATTCATGAATTAGAGAGCCAGTTAATGCTATTCCTAGTTGCAGAATTAAAAAACCTATTCTGCCTTACTTTAAGGCAAAACTGGGTCAATGTGCATAGAACTAAACCTAATCTCAAGTGTCTTGGTGTGGCTACCTCATATAACATCAACCTTACCATTCAGACTGCCTTATGTTTTGGACTAAATATAAATAAATAAACAGCAAAAACAAATCTACACACATGAACATAGGACAAGGCACACACAGCGTCTCCAACATGCATGGGTCATGCGGGTGGGCTGATACATAGGCAGATATATCATGCACTGGCTCACTCAATGGGCAGGAAGAGGCACCATATGAATAGTTTATAATTACCATCTTCCCATTCCACAACCTTCACCCAATTCCCTCCAGGACCAATTCATAAGGTTACTGCGAGTGATTGCAAATCTTTAGTCCACCATTTAGTCAGTCAACATGTATGTTACACAATATATTCCTTTAACCAGAATTGTACAAGATAAGAATGAGATAAGGGCGTGGACCTGGGTGGCTGGACATGGGGTTGGCTTACCTTCGACCTTGTTGTGGGGCATGGGTGCCAGCTGGGGCGAGGGCGCCTGGGCGTACTGGCCGTACACGGGTGCAGGATACACGGCTGCAAGAGGGTGGGGTGGACACTGTCAGCCACACACACACACACACACACATACACACACACATACACACACACAAACACACACAGATACAGACAGATACATGCTATCTCTACACCACCATCACTACTGCACCAGCACTACTGTACCCTCAACCACTAAATTCTTCATAGCTAACAATACATCAAAGCCTCAAACAATTTTATTTAACTGAACACCACTACTCCCATTATTCTTTGAAATGCTGTACTACGATGGGTCACTTTAAAATGTTAAATCTATTGTAAATAATGCAATGAATCAACTAAACATAAATTACCGCTTCAATTAACACGTAGCCCTGGCCACATAAATGTAACTTGATGCTGATTAAGCTTAAAGATTAAGACAGTAATTAAGTATTATTATAACCTTATAATTAATTAATAATAATTTCCTATGCGTACATGAATTTTGAACTCTAAGCTAAAAAAAAGAAAGAAAAAAACTGCCTCTACTAAATTAAGTATGGCAACAAAAAACATTCATCACTGAAGAATTTGAGCTCTACAGTAACAAAGTTATTTGATGGCCAAAAGTTTCATTCATTAGAATTTTGTAAATAAAAAATTTGGATGAAATCTTCAATAAAAGAGTCAAGGAAGCATATTGATTTGTAGTATGCTTGCTTTCTGTAATTAGTATTATGTCCAAGACTGTTGCATTATATGACCTGAGAAACTGAGATGAAAAGTGAAAAAAAATACTTATACAGATCAATATAATTCTTAATCATAAGGAACACACAAAATCCCAACAGGTGATAAAAAATAAAGAAACATTATTCCACATCACACCACATCAACAGCTCACTCTCTTATACAAATTTAATATACTGACATTTATCAATCGATAATGTAATCTTAAAAACTTAAGAACAGGACCACCAAATAGTGCAATTTAATCTTCCAGTTGCGACCACAGTGTAACAAAGACTATTTTCATGCAGGAATTTCAGTGTCCTAAAAATGTTTTTACATGCTTTCCTATTTATACCTTCATCTGCTTCATTGTATGAAGGAACAAATGGGTCATCCCATATATATATATATATATATATATATATATATATATATATATATATATATATATATATATATATATATT
>JAYMFT010000027.1:56617-95937 GCA_038088735.1 Panulirus argus | reverse complement strand
TCTATATTTCAATTAGGGCCCGGCCTTGATGTGGACTTTTGTCCGTGACTGGAGCCTTCAACATAAAAAAAAAAGTTTCCTACTGTTCTACCGAGTGTTACCAACAAAGAAAGTGGTACCAATCAATTCCTTAATCTTTGAATTGTTGGAAGAGTGATTTTACCCGACAGTTTCCCTCTTATTCTAAGTTCTACCCACTTCGCGAGAGCAAACCTGTGGGAGCAGGAAGTGTTTCACCTGCAGTCCCCTCCTCTACATCAGGTCTATTGTGTAGGGATTTCATTTGTCCCACTTTCCACAAAATCTATCTATCGGTCGTTTTCGCTGATATTACCCAATACTGAATTCTTAACATAGCATGAATAAGATCAAATTACTTAAAATGACTTTTGCTTTACGCTAAACGTGTAGTCCACAAAAGGAAGGTCAGAGAAAGTTGAGGAGCCAGTAATTTAGGCAATCCATATACCAACACATACCTTTGACATTCAACCGCACATAAAATAGACTTCTTCACTGTTTACAGACCACATAAACGGTGTACCAAGAAGACTATTAGATAACTTATGATAACCCCATTTTGCCAGGTAACGCCCTCCTAAACATCCCACACACACATTTCCCACATATTTCCTTGTAACTGAATATCATTTTTGACAAACTTGGATATGCCAAGTCCCCTCCATTATCTAACAAGGCCTGATGTAGAAATATAACAAAAGTGGACAACTTCAATAATGGTATTTTGTTACCTGTTATCCCGGTCTGGTGTGACATGACTGGTTTGGGTTTCCGCCTGACCGTCGCTTACCTCACCACCTTCGTGCCACTGCCACACACCACCACAGAAAATGGGTAAACCTTTTTTTTTTATGAAGTAAAAGTTTTCCTATAATTAAATCTAATATGACTGCCAAAATTAGGTAGGTCTTATCGCATGATGCACCTTCATTGAAGAATGGAGAGTGAAAAATATATGATGAAGTGGATGGGGAAAGGAAATGAAGAGGTAAATGTTTGAGAGGTGAACAATGACAACCTGTCAAAAGTCGTGCTGATTCTTGTCTTCCACCGTTATCAATGATACGTTACAACTTTTTTGTTGTCCTCTTATTGTGAAACAATATAACCAGACATGGCCACTCTGCTGCTGCTGTAACACACTGGGATTTTGTATAACTATCAAGCCGGAATCGTAACACAATGACGAATATAATTTTGGATCTGGATCCATTTCGCAAAAGTATCTACAGAATGTATATATGTAAATAGAAGAATCTTGCCACATATATTTACAATTTATAAATAATTCTGTAAATGAGGAAGGAACCAACCTGATTAATATCATAAAATACTCTCATCCCATTTTAGTGATCTCTCTCTCTCTCTCTCTCACTTCCGTGGTGTAGTGATTAGCGTTACTGACCATGAATCAGCATAGTCCCGTCCGAGGTCGGGTCCGCATGGGATTGAATCATGGAAGCGGTGGTCGTCCCACACTAAACCAAGGTGTTCATCTCACACTCAGGACTGATCGATAAATGTGTACACACACATTAATACATGGTGAAGATACTAGGCATCAAGATTGTAAAACTCTCCCAATACTACACAAATAGTAATCACATGGATTCTCATGGAGACAGAGTCTTGGGAAGACTGATTCTCAGACTGTATACAAGAAAATTTTTAACAAACACTCCAGGATGATAGGGATTGATACACGAACATTACTAGATCTTAACTTCACGCATAAATGCGTGAAAGTTGAGAATGCCATACATATAAGATACACATTTAGAAGAATATCGTCATGTACTGTTTGTTTATGTGATAAGAAAAATGTAAAAGAAGTAAACGAGACTCGAAGAGTGTGGAAACTACAGAGAATTTAGCTATCTCTAATGGTAATATATAAACTGGGGAACGGAGTTCAGCACTAGGAACCATGGCATTGTGGTGGAAGGTTCTGTGAAATTTACAGCGCCGGAATAGGAACATGGTTGCCTCTAGCCTCAAATACAGAGAGAATATTCAAAAGATGTTGGGTGAGTGGTTCAATGAAAGATGTCAAAAAGCGAAGGAACTTCGCAATATGCCATACGAAGACATGTACTACGCACCAGCCAGCCAGCATCCGTAAGCTATAAATGAACAAGACACGAATGTAGAAGGATAAGAAATGGGAAACAGAGTGACTTTGATAAGAGTATTATGGATAAGGGAAGAAATAAACCAAAACTTTTCCATAAATTGTCAGTTAAAGAGCAGTTAATGTGGATCAGAGACTCAGAGGGAAGAATTACAGAGGATGGGGAAAGGAAATGCAAGGAACTGACGAAGGATCAAGTGTTTTCACATCAAAAGATACTATAGCGCCATCATCATGATATGGAATAAAGAAGAGGGATATGAATGAACTGATATATCCAGAAAAGATATAAACAGAGTAACAAAGGGTTTTGACCCAGATAAGGCTCATGGTCATGATGAAATTCCCCATAGTACTGAGGTTGTGTGCAGATACCCTTGACAAACCACTTAAAATGCTCGAGATGTCGCTTGAGAAACGAGACCGGGAATAGGCGCTGAATTGCAGACTGGTGTCCCAAGCGTGTTTGGTCTGTATGGTACTGGAAAAAATAATCAGAAAGTGAATGAACGACTTCCTGCAAAGAAAAAACTAACACGGTTTTAGGAAAAGGAGGTCGTGCATAACAGACCTCTCAGATTTCTACCTGAGTGTAAACTCTGTTTTAGACATAAGTGAAGGTTAGGTGGATTGTTTATAACTAAATTGTCAGAAGCCATTTCATACTGTGGCATACAGAAAGGTGGTAAAGAGGCAGAATCCCTAGCCGGGAATAAATGAGACTCCTTCAACGGGTAAAAGATTATTTTGATGGTTTGACAGATATTCTGTCGTTGCCCGGCAGAATTTGCCCGGCAACCGCTCTGCCCGGCGGACACGCCTGCTCGTCTAAACAGGCCTCAAGGTTTTGTCATGAATCAGGGCAACCAGTACAGCATTCATTGCATAAACTGCTCGTTTTATTACACTGACTGTATACGATACGTTCCATGTTTCAGTACACTACTGGAGGTATGGAACATTCTGTTTGTTAGAAAAAGATAGGGCTTGATAGATAAAGACCATATACTTTCATTATTCCTGTACCCAAATTTGTGAAGTTTCATAACTTTTTTTCTCATCTTAAGTCCTATCATGTTTTCCGCGTTATGTGGTTTGTTTAGTAATCTTGCTTCTTTGTCAGCTGCAAAATACTGCAGGCTTGAAGCACTGATCAGAGATGGCGGCAGCTTCTAAAAGGTATGGGAGCTTGCTGGAGCAAAAAGCCAGCGATCTAAAGGCGACGATGCAGCATACTACACAAGTACGTCTACACAAAATGGGGGACTGACCCACCCCCCTGCTTTTCAAAGTGGGGGCTTCATCCCTCCCTGTGACGGCGCCACTGTCTATAGAAAAGTGACTGACAGAAACAAACGTTGGAAACTGCTGGGAGAACCATTACTGAAGACAATAAGTGTTGGCATACTCTGATGGAAACAGTACAGGAAAGGAGACGCATTATCGTCTTGAGAAGCTATTGTAGGAATAAGTGATGCCGGATTCAGTGAAGCTGTTGCATCTGCAAGAGGCCATGTAGACAGTGGTGTATTAGAGATTTAGGGTAAACTAATTTTTACCTACTTTACAAAGCGGGCATTTTCAGGGTTCTCCATACTATCGGGCCCTGGGATAATTCAAGAAAAGATGAACCCTCTCACTTTCAGGCCACCCCAAAAGGTCGTACCCTGTAATTCATGGAAAGTCGATCCTCTCATTTTCAACCTCACCCCCCCCCTAAACTAGAATCCGATATTAAGTTAAATCGGATTCACACTCTCTGACCATGGGGCACGACCCTCCCTCATTGATACGCCTTTAACATGCTGATAATTGGAAATATTCTCATCAGGAGAAACTGGAGAGATCGCAGTGTGGGTGTTCGTGTTGGATATATGGCTAGCGTCCTAAAGGAGTTCGTCGACCTTAGCATTTATTTCACTGTTCAGCACAAACACTCCTTGCATTTTGTTCACAAACACAATCTCCCCTTCACACGTAACTCTTGACAAAACTTAATTTACATAAACTTAGTCTTCGTAACTCTAGATTTTCCTTTAAGCAAAATGGTAGGAGCAATAGATAGAGGTAGTAGGTAAGAACATTAGGCAGAAGCATTATGTATATGTAGTAGGTAGTATTATTAAGTGGGAGCATTAGGATGTAGTAGGTTGGAAAATTTGGTAAACAGCATGTAGAGGTTGACGGTTGGGACATGGCTAGGAGCCTCTGGAAACATTACGCTACAGTTGCCTTTTGCAAATGGCCTCTAAGTGTAAGATTCTAAAGGGTAAGAAGCGGCTCTGGAGTTCATCTTTTATCAAGACTTACCGTGGCTACTCCTTTCAGGGAATTCCTGGAGGTAACGGGCTTCAGAGGTATAGCACAACCTCTACCACCTTTCCAATTAATTATCCTCATTTGGTGTTCACAAAAGGACTACAAAATGATTAAGAAAATAACTTGACCCAACTGAAGTTGGCAGAATGGTGAAAGGCGTGCACAGGATAGAGTGAATTAGAGCGACGTGGTATACAGGGGACAACATGCTGTCAATAGGCAAGACCAGAGATTATGAAGCAGTTGGGGGAAACCACTAAATGATCTGTAAGACCTGGTTGGGGATAGGTAGCTGTGGTTTCGGTGCATAACACACAATGGGTAGAGAAAGGATGTGTGCGAATGAGGCCTTTTATTAATCTCTTCCTGGCGGTACCTCCTAACGAAGGAAACAGCTTACAAGTATGAAAGAAAATCCAGTGAAAACTGGTAATAAATAAAGACTTTATATGTTCAAACAAAAGAACTGGTAGGAGAAACAGGAAGAAAGTGAAAATTAAGAAAAATAAAAAAAGTTACTGCACTCGGCATGCACAACCTGGCACATGTACATACCACTGTGTATGCTCAGTACTACCTCTCTCTCCGCATGTTATCAGGAATGGAAAGGAATTTAAAAGCAGTGCCCGGTCTTTGGTATACCCATCTAGGTACTTGTAACTATGGGGAGATTCAGGACTTGGCAGAGGCAAAGCTTTAGGCAGTTACATGTCTAGTACTGTTGAAAGTGGGAAGGTTAGGAACATCATGGCAATGTAGGTCTCATGAAGTTGAAGGGGGTAGGGGTAGATATCTTTTTGGCAGTCTGTTGCATCAGCGCGACCTATAACTGTGGTTCAAAAGATTGATGGACTGGGAAGGATGGGTAAATGGAACATCTAGGACCTGTGTAGGATTCACTTGGAAGATATGAGAAAAGAATAAATGATAAGCAACCATGTCAGCAGGAATGTCAAAATGTGCAGGCTTCAGATGGTCAGTGAAGTAATCCTGACCTTGTCGCATCGTCTAATAGTAAAGTGCTTGGAATTCCATATACTCACCTTGAAGGGCTATTAATAAAGTTACAGTGAGGTCAACATAAACATAAAGGCTATATGTGGTGTGTATACGGTCTTGGAATTATCTTTAACATCTGAAGGTGTTGTTCAAGATTTCTTGATTGGTTATAATTGATTATGCTGCCTTTAATGACTTTGGCAGTTAATAGGTCTACACAAAGAAATAACCAACCATATAGCAGCATAAATTTTTGGCTTGCAGATTGCAGAATCCAAGGGACCTACATCAATTTGAAGAGATGTCAAGGTGGGCAGGGTTCATGATATTAATTACAGCATGTAACTTCTTGTAGGGGAAGGGGCCTGGCAAAGCAGCAGGCAATGCTGAAAAAAGTTGTTCTTCAGGGAACTAGAATGGAGCTGTGTCTCCACTTCTGCTGAGAAACTGCATCCTTCTTCTTGCTGTATGAGACTGTAGGACAAGATGGAGTCTACCAACCTTAACTTTAGGATTCTGGGGTGGCATAATTGGAGGCCTGAGTTGCTGTTAATACCTTTCAACCATGTAAGCTTAGTATGCTGAGTGGCAGGTCATGATGTAGACACATTGCACTAAGGAACTGTAGTAGATCCTTCCACATGGTTAACACAAATATGTGACCTTGGTTTGTTTGTATTAGAATGTGCACAGAATCCATAGATCCAGGTATGGAGAAAGGCACTGGTGAGAGATTTAGCAGACATAAATAGCACTTGGAAAAACATGCAATGTAGGTCAAGAAGTTGCAGTTCCCATGCTACAGGGGAAGGGATTCAAACCTATTCATGTGCATCTCAACAAACCTGCAGGAATGAAAGGGGAAACCATTTACTTAGCTTTACAATATGTGTATAGTATGTAGAACATAAATTGTCTTCACAGGAGACTGGAGCTCACTTGAATATAAAATGCATGTTATGACTTTGAAGTAATGAATATATAATTCTTTTGTTAAATTCTTATATTTCTTTACTTATTTGATTTTCTGTGAATATCATTGTTAAAGCTGTCATTCTATCATTCATCAAAGTATTATGCAAAAAGTAAAAAAATTTCCTCAAGGTTGAAAAGAATCTTTCTTCTGCGGTTGTCAAGGATGTTATCATTAGAATCTTTATAAGCCTTCCAGTCTCCGAGACTCTATCTGTCTATCCATATCCTGATGCCTCTCCCCTCCAAGAAATCCCTCAAAGGGAGTAGCCACAGCAAGTCTCCATAACTGGTACACTCTTAGTGCTGTTTCTTAGCCTTTAGTGCCTCACCCTTTACAGGCCACTGGCAGTGGGCAACTCTAGCAGCATTTCCAGAGACTCCTTACTAATGTTCCAACCTACAACTTCCACCTAATGCTCCTGCCTAATGTTCCTCCCTACTACTTATGCTTTAAGTTTCTACAATGCTCTTGCATAATGTTCCTACCTACTTCCTATGATTTTGCCTAAAGGCTGGGCTAGTTCATAGTGCTCACTACAGGAAATTCTAGAGTTATGAAGAATGACTTATGTGTTGTGTGTGACAAGAAGTTATATGTTTGTGGAGAGTGTGCCAGCAGTCCACATATGGGTGAGGCAGAAAGAAAAAGACATCTGCATGGGTCAGAGGACTGCAACTTGACGACCACTGAGATTCAGGCTCACTACAGAGCCATCACTAACCCTGCCAATACCCAGGCTGATAGTACCAGTAATATACCTCCCTGGTGGGTGGCTGACTACCAACTACTACTTACCGGTGTCAGAGAATGTTGACAGCAAACAGTTATTATGTAGAACTCAAGTCCATAAGAATTTTTGGGGAGCATTATCATCTCTGGTGTTGAAGACAGTTCAGTTTGTCTGTTTCAGTTATGGCATATGCTAAAATTGACAGACTAGTGTTCGTGTAAGATAAAACACTAGCTAGTTGGGATAGACTACTGGCGCATTAAGGGGTACATGAGGCATGTGCTTTCCCTCAGGGGAACTGGAGTCAAACATATATACACAAGGTACGGAGGAGTTTATCAGGCTATAATTACATGTCATGTCAATTAATTTGGACAGCAACTGAATGGCTATACTACAAGGTGGGGTTTGAGTTGCTTCAAACTTTATTTCAGATTTGGTTTAACTCATCCCTCACCAGCATTACACATTTTATCCTGAATGATGTTTAATGTCCTTGTTAAACTTCTTGAGCAGTGCAATGTAATGTGATACAATTTTACTTCTATACTTTTACACCCAATTTTGTATCTATTTTGCAACTAGAAATTAAGATATAAGCAAAAATTGTCATTTCTGCTTGTGAGGCTTTCTTTTATAAAAATTATCTCTTATATCACAAATCAGTTCAGGGTTTTCCATACTAAGATTCTAATAAACACAGTTTTATCCTCCATATAGAGTGAAAAGCATCTCTATTTTTCTCAATATTTTTACAAAACCTGCTTCTCTTAAAAATGTTAAGATAAAATCTATAAGAAAGGATTTCCCTCTCATAAAAAAAACGTATGGAATCATGGAAGCAGAAGCAAGTCATAGAGTGGCTGAGGGACAAAGGTTCTAGGAGTGAAGAATAAGTGGAGAGAGATTACCTGGGATGGCAAAAATGGGTAGTAGTTGGTAGGTACCCACCGACCAGGGAGGTATATTCCCTGTACTACCCACATGGGTATTGGGAGGGTCAGTGATGGCTATGGAGTGAGTTAGCACTTTAGTGGTTACTAAAATGCACTCCTTCGAACCAAGTAGTTGTCTTTTCTTTCTGCCTCACCCGCTTGTGGACTTCTGGCATTCTGACCACAATCATACAGTCTCTCCTTGTCACACATAACAAATAACTCACACAACTAATTTTCCTAATTCCTAGATTTTTCTGTGGTGAGTGGTATGTGCTAGCCCTACCTTTTGGCAAAATGGTAGTAACAATAGATAGAAGCATTATGTAGGAATTATGTATAAACATTAACAAGAGCATTAGGCAGAAGTATTAGGTAGGGACATTAGCTGGGAGAATTAGTTAGTAGTAGTAAGTTGGAACATTCAGCAGACACATTAGGTAATAAGAGATGGTGGAAACTTTTGGGAGATGCATTGGGTAACAGTAGTTGGTGGGAACATTGGGTAGTAAACTCTGAAAACACTGTGCTAGAGTTTCCCTCCACCAGTGGCCTGTTTAGGGTGAGGCACTAAAGGCTAAGAAGCTGCACTGGAGTTTGCCAGTTATGGAGACTTTTGCCGTGGCCACCACCTTGAGGGAGTTCCCAAAGGGAATGGGCATCAGAGATATAGACAGATGGACAGATAGCAAAAATGGGTGTGTTTAAAGGTGCAGTAGTATCAACAATATAATATGGATGCGAGGCTTTGGGACATTAATAAGGCTGGGTGGAGAAGGATAGATGTATTGGAAATGAAATGTTTGAGGACAATATGTGGTGTGAGGTCATTTGATCAAGTAAGTAATGAAAGGGTAAGAGAGATATGTGGTAATAAAACAATCATGGTTGAGAGAGCTGAAGAGAATATGTTGAAGTGGTTTGGATATGAAAAGTATAAGTGAGGAAGGGTTGACAAAGATGATATACGTGTCAGAAGTGGAGGGAACAAGGCGAACGGGTAGACCAGACTAGAGATGGAAGGATGGAATGAAAAAGATTTTGAACAATCACGGCCTGAACATGCAGGAGGTTGAAAGGCATGCATGTAATAAAGTGAATTGGAATAATATGGCATATGGGGTCGACATGCTGTCAGTGGACTAAACTAGGGCATTTGAAATGGCAAAGGTCTCTGGGGCCTGGATGTGGCTAGGGAGCTGTGGTTTCGGTTCAATACACATGACAGCAAGAGACCGAGTGTGAGAGGATGTGGCCTTTTTTTCGTCTGTTTCCTGGTGCCACCTAACTGATGCAAGGGGTGGTGATGCTGCTTCCTGTGGGGCAGGGTGGTGCCAGGAATGGATGAAGGCAAGTAAGTATGAATATGTACATATGTATATGTATGCGTCTTTCTTTGTCTGCTTCCTGGCACTACTTCGCTGACCCAGGAAACAGCAATCAAGTATAATAAATAAATAAATATGTGTATGTATACATGAATATGTACATGCATATGCATGTATGTATATTAGTGGATAAGTCTTTTTTCGTTTGTTTCCTGGCGCTGCCTTGCTGATGCAGGAAATGGCGATCAAGTTTAATCATTTTTTTATATATATATTCGCCATGTCCCGCGTTAGAGAGGTAGTGTTAAGAACAGAGGACTGAGCCTTAGAGGGAAAATCCTCACTTGGCCCCCTTCTCTGTTCCCTCTTTTGGAAAAGTAAAATAGAAGGGAAGGATTTCCAGCCTCCTGCTTCCTCCCCTTTTAGTCGCCTTCTTCAGACTTTTCATTCTTGTTGCTCTTACTATACAACATGGTGGGCTATCAATTTGCAGCATCAGTAGCATCAAATTTTCCCACTCATCTTCATTGCTCTTTTCATCACAAGCGAGCTCTGAGTCATTATTATTATTATTTTTTTTTCACACATATCTGCCATTTCCCGCATTAGCGAGGTAGCGTCAAGAACAAGGGGCTGAGCCTTAGAGGGAAAATCCTCACTTGGCCCTCATCTCTGTTCTTTCTTTTGGCAAAGTAAAACAGGAGGGGAGGATTTTCAGCCCCCCGCTCCCTCCCCTTTTAGTCACCTTTTATGACATGCAGGAAATACGTGGGAAGTATAATATTTCTGACAAAATCAATTATGCTAATTCTCAAACTTCTCCTTTTACGACATCAGTTAAAAAGAAAATCATCATAACAGAAACTAACTGAAATCCAGCAAAATTATTCTACCACAGATATTTCTAAAAAGAAGTATGAAATTTTTTGCCTCCCAGAGAAGAGATGGGGGAGCTAACTGTAAGATACTAGAAAAGTATAGAGAGAAACTTAGTACAAAGTAATTGAGATATGACATATCTACAACATGGCATGGTTCATACTCTTACATAACAAGGCTATGGAAAAGTACCATGTGGCAATGAGTGGAACACAAACAAGTTAATATTCGTGACTGATGACAATGGGGTGCTACCTGACAGGCTGTCATGACCTGATGACCTGACTGACTATAATAATGTCACATTTGAAAACACAAGAAAATTTCTATTCAGCAGCTAGATCTTAATTTGAGATTAAGTAAAAGGAAGAAGAGGTGTATGTGTTATCAGAACTTGTGAATGTGAGTATCTAGTTACTGATACACTTCAATGTATTTTTTTTTAATGTATTCGCCATTTCCCGTGTTAGTGAGGTAGCGTTAAGAACAGAGGATTGAGCCTTAGTGGAAAAATCCTCACTTGGTCCCCTTGTCTGTTCCTTCTTTTTGGAAAAGTGAAAGCAGGAGGGGAGGATTTCCAGACCCCGCTCCCACCCCTTTTAGTTGCCTTTTACGACATGCAGGGAATACGTGGGAAGTATTCTTTTTTGTATGTATATATATATATTCAAGTGAGAAACTGCAAAATTTGGTAACTGAGTTTAGCAGAGTGTGTGAAAGGAGGAAGTTGAGAGTAAATGTGATTAAAACCAAGGTTAAATATAGCAGAGTTAAGGGATAAGTTAGTTGGGGTGTGAGTTTAGATATAGAAAAATTGGAAGTGAAGTCTTTTAGATACCTGGGAATGGATGTGGCAATGAATGGAACCATGGAAGCAGAAATAGGCATAGGTTGGGTGAGGGGGTTAAGGGTCTGGGAATGCTGAGGAATATATGGAAAGAGAGATTGTTATCTAGGAGGGCAAAAATGGGTATGTTTGAGGATATAGTAGACCCAATAACATTATATGGATGCAAGACGTAGACTATAGATGAGGCGTTAGGAAGGAGGATGGATGAGTTGGAAATGAAATGTTTGAGGACAATATGTAGTGTGAGCTGGTTTGATCGAGTAAGTAATGAAAGGGTAAGAAAGAGGTGTGATATTAAAAAGAATGTGGTTAAGAGAGTTGAAGAGGGTGTGCTGAAATGGTTCGGACATATGGAGAGAATGAGTGAGGAAAGGTTAACAAATAGGATGTATGTGTCAGAAGTGCAGGGAGTGAGGAGAATGGGGAGACCAAATTGGAGTTGGATTTTTGTTTTGCACTAGTTTTAGATCTTCCCATTTGATTTTTCTCTGAAAGAAAGTTTTATGCTTTCATTCTTAAACTTTTAAACTTTAAACTCTAATCACCTAAAATAACTTGGGCCCAAAACACTTCAGTTGGTGCATGTCCATATTAGTCATAGCCCTCCTTCTCTTGTACCTTCTTTGTTACCACATATCTTCTTCAGTCTCATTGTATTTGTCTTTATGTCTTTGATGGTGATGCCATGCCATTTAGGACTGATGACACTCATCTCTAACCATATATTTTTTTCACATCAATATCCTGCTTATATCTTCATTCTTACTTTTGTTTCCTTAGTTCCAATTATAATTTGTAAGTTATCTACTTCTACTGCACTTTGGACTCTGGCCATTTCTGAATGCAATGCCTTTGTACATTAGTATGACACCATGCAGACTTCATTATAGTATTAGGATGTTTATGTAAAAGTGTTATTGACATTGAAGGCTGGAATTCTCATTCATAATCATAAAATGTTTCCTTTTCTTCTACAATTGGGACTTTGTGCTATTGATATTCCAGATTATTTATGTGAATGTAACAAAAGAACACAGCCCCATCAGTCTGGATGATGTAGATGCACCTCTCACGCTAAAGATCACATACTCAGTGACATGGATCCCCACAAAGTAAGGCAGCTATTGTAAATTCATGTCTTATTGCCATTAGATGATTTACTTTTTTCAGAACCCTCTTAGCCCAAATGCTCTTTATCAGGCTACTACTTTGAGACTAGAACTGAAATTTATCATTTTGTAATTGTTAGAGTTATAACTGTTGATAATATCTGCTTTCTTTTTGTTAAAATGAAGGATAAGCTATGTAAGAAAAGAAAGTCCCTGAACGTACACCATATTATCATTTACCAGAAATTTGTAATTAATACAATTTAATCATGTTAGGAAGTGTTAACTTAGCAATATCTAAGTGGGAAGAATCCCTTTTATAGTATCTAAGGTCATGGGATATAGATGACTCCAGGTCCACTGTGACATATGTAGGGTATGGTTAGTTCCCATGAAGAAAATATGTATATATATACTGTAGAATAGAAAAGATATAGATTGGCTGTGGAAGTGGTGTTTAGACATCCTTAAGGTTGTCTTGATTGGCAAGACAGGGACATATATACATCATATGCCATGCATATTTCAACATATGAAATGTTGGCTATTAATTTTAGTCAGATGTAAATCTGTACCAGTAAGCAGTCACTTTGATAAGACAGGTAGTCCTTCCTGAATTATTTCAAAGCAGATTGGATACATGTTATGCTCATATAGTACAGTATGTTATTCTAATAGAGTCCTTGTGGAGATTCTACAGTAAACATTTGCTGATTCTGACTGTACAAATCAAATTTATTTTCACAGAAATTTTGAATTTTTTTTTTAGAAATTTGTTTATTAATTGTAAAAATCTGGCTTTGAAACATCTAATGAACATTCTTTATTTACCAGGATTAATTATGCGGATCGTGGACATCTTATCCAGGATAATAGTTTCTTTCCCCGAAGTCTGGAGATCCACTGGCTGTCCATCATCAATTCCATGGTTCTCGTTTTCCTCCTCATGGGATTTGTCATCATTATTTTGGTTTGTCGTTATCTATTTCTAGTTAAGTAAATTTGATAGAAATGGGGATGGAGTATGAGTTTGATGAAATAGTGTTAAAGATGCAACTGATTGTAAGCTAGGTGTATTTTGTATTAATTCAGAGCTAAAGATAGTATTGATATATGTATTATAAAGGTATAGCTAGAGTTATTGGAATGAGTTGTGTAAAGAATACATTGTATTGCATTTTAGTGGGATTTAACACTACCCACAACCATTTTAGGTGAAATATGAGCCACCTTTGTTGAGATTTAATTAATCATGGCTAATATTAGGTATTCTTGGTCATATCATTAGACATTTGATTGAACCTACACCCCATGGTTACTGGAGAAATGTAAGAGGTAGTTTAAGCAGCTTTGTGTTCACAGAAGTTAAACAGCCATAAAAAACAGTTTAGAGTGCATTTTTGGAATGAGACAGTGCCTCTATTGTGGACAAGAACTGATACTGGGAAGTATTTTAGACACCAATCCTCAGTTGCTAGATATGAGTAAAACTAAATGGAAAGAAAAAGATTAAGAAAGAAAGATTATGTGTTTTGTTGCTGCAATAAGGGTTGGATGACGGAAGAGAGGGAGTTAATGGATATGTTTGAAATTAAGTGAAAGTACTGTGTGGAAGAGTTCTTTGTGAATAAAACAGTTTATTTTTGTTGGTTGGGTAAAAATGTGATCAGTTTGAATTTTGTTGACAGAAGGGTATGCAGCAAGAAATGATCACAGGGAAGATATACATAAGGGGACTTTGAGAAGCTTGGTCGAAGGCTAGAACTCAATAAGAGAGGGTAGGATAACTAGTAAAGGAGATTTGAGTGCAAATGTTTGGTAGCTCGAACAAATAAGGAAAGTGGACAGCTGGAATATTAGAAGGAAAACTGAAAATGGAGAGGCAGATGGACTTTTGCACTAAATGTAATTTGTGCATATTTAGCACCTTTTTATAGGCATAAGCTAATTTGTAGGGTTTAATGTTGTTGTAGGTAGTAGTTGGTAGGCAGCCAACGATCAAGGAGGTGTATTATCAGTACTGCCTGCATGGGTATCAGGAGGGTTAGTGAAGGGTGCGTAGTGAGCTAGCACTTCAGTTGTGTTCAGGTTGCGCTCCTCAAACCCAGGTAGCTGTCTTTTCTTTCTGCCTCACCCACATGTTGACTAGTAGCATTCTGTCCACAGTCATACAATTTCTCCTTGTCACACATAACACTTGACAACATGTAACTCACACAGCTCATTCTTTGTAACTGTAGATTTTCCTGAGGCGAGCCTTTAGGCAGGAACATAAGGTAGAAGTTGTGGCTAGGAACAATAGGCAAAGTATAAAATAGAAGTAGTCAGTAGGAACATTAGGTAGTAGCATCTGCTAACACTGTACTAGAGTTGCCCTCTGTTAGTGGGCAGTTAAGAGTGAGGCATTAAAGGCTAAGAAATAGCACTGGAGTTCACTAGTTATAAAAGCTATTGCTGCAGCCACCCCCTTGAGGAGGTTTCAGGTGGGAACAGTCCTTAGAGATATAGGTAGATAGATAGATAGATAGATAGTGCATTAGTAAACCATTTATGAGTGAAGATGAATGTGGATTTACTAAAAGCTGATTTGTTAGCCAAAGTTTTACACTTATGCAAATGATGTTGAGAATAATAAGAACAAAAGTTAGGGTGAGGTATATGATGAAGTTTATAATAAAGCTATCTAGGAAGTTTGCTTAGAAAACTGGGTCTTTAAAAGAGTTTTTATTTTGAAAGTAGTGATCGTGTAAGAGTAAATAATGGTATGAGTGAGAGTTTTGAAATAAATCAAGAATAAGTAATATCATTTTATTTTTGTATTGTTTAGAAGAAAAATACCTGGATTGAGAGCAAAGTATGGTGACAGTGTTTTACTGCTGAATCTTTGTGAAATTACAGCAGTTCTTTTATGCAAGTGATGCTGTTTAATTATCAAAACTGGGTGAGTGTATAGAATTGCAGGTCACTTTGATGATAAAAATGTTTTAAGACATAATGGTCATGTAGAACATATGACAAATGATAGGTTGCTTAAGAAGGGGAATGGTTTTGGATTGTATGTAAAAGTTTTATGAATGGAGGCTGTGGTCCTACTTGAAAAATCATCTTATGTCATATGAAAAAGATGCTTCTGTTAGCATGAAAGTTCATACTTAATTTTAACACACTGAACATGGGTTGAGGATGAGTGTAAATGAATTGAGAGGCTTTGTACCCCTTCTTAAGTTCAGAAGTGAATCTAAGACTTAAAACCCCATTTTTTGTAATTTACCTTTCTGATGATATGATACTGTATTCTGTGTAATAGACTCGTGTGCTGAGGAATGACTTTGCACGTTACAACATTGATGAGGAAGGACGAGATGAAATGGATAGTGATGAGTATGGATGGAAAATAATTCATACCGATGTTTTCCGCTTCCCAGAGCACAAGAGCCTTTTCTCTGCTATTTTAGGTAAGACTGAATGGAAAATTAATCCAAGAATGTGTATTGTTATTCACAGAACAAGGTGGCCTTTCTAAAAAAGTGATGTAACCTGATATAGTGAGCCTCATTATCTTTTGAATAAGGAAATCAGTACCCCTTAAATGACTATTATTGTGTGTTTCACTTTTGGCTTAAATGGTTACAGCCCATCAACAATTAGATCGTTTTCATGTTGAACATGATTGCACTGTTCCATGATCAAGTGCAGAATTTGATACAGTAATACTGTTGTAATAGGAATTGATGATTTGAATAATTATTTATGTAATTTTCCTTTTTCTTTGGTGTTTAAAGCAATGCATATTGATTTCATGAAAGATTTTACTATTTCAGGTGTTGGTTGCCAGTTCCTTGCTGTTACAGTAGGAATTATTGGAATGGCACTATTAGGAATGTTCAATGTCCATCGGCATGGGTCCATGAATAGTGCAGCAATATTCCTTTATGCCCTAGCATCAGTCATTGCTGGTTATGTGTCTGCATCTTACTTTCGAATGATGGGTGGAACCAAGTGGGTTTCAAATGTCAACCTTACCACTGTTCTCTTTGCAGGTAGAATAAGTTTTCTTATATAACAAATTTTTCTTGATAGCCATGTGTCTTTATAAAGTACGTTGGGAAGGGTGTGGAGGTCATATTATATACAACTTAAATTTCATTTACATAACAGCATTAATGAGAAAAATTGTTAACCAGGGAGATTGTTTGTGGATGAAACTTTTGTAGCTCTACTGTTTAAAGACGAGAGAAGGTAATGTATGCATGCAGAAGGAAAAGGATGGATATTCTGGAAATGAATTGCCTTAGGATGGTATGTGGTATGAGGCAGGTTGATTGAGTAAGAATGACATTGTAGGTAAGAGTTGTGGAAGTGAACCTGTTGTGATAGAGAGGGCCAACCAGAATGTGTTGAAGTTGTTTGGACATAAGAGGATGGATAAGGAAAGGCTATAAAGAGAATTTGTACATCATAGGTGAAGAGCTCATTGAGATGGAGGAGACATATAAGGGGATAAGAGAAAGACAGGAAAGTATCTTTAGGGTGTCAGGGGTTTATTATTCAGGAGGGTGAGATGTGTGCATTGGATGGAATGAAGTAAATCGATGTTATGTACAAGGTAAGTATCATGCTTTCAGTAAGCTGAACTTGGGCATGTGAAGTGGATATAGAAAACCATGATGTTTGTCTATGGAGTTTGGCTGTAGGTGGTAGGTTCAAGTTTTGGTGCAATGTGCATGATAGTTAGAGAATTAGGTCTATGGCTTGAGCAAGGAAAGAAGGGCTTCTTAGGAGCAGGAAGTCTGATAAAGGGCATGGTTCAACCTTATCTGTAGCTTATGCTTTGAAGCCATATGATATCGGTGGGACTACTATTCCTTTAAACATACCCATTGACAGTCATGCACATTTCTGCAAAGTAATGAGCACATCAGCTTATTTTCCTTTTTGCCCTTTATTTAGTTTATGGTGGGACATTAGGCAATGTATGTTCCACTTACTCTGTTAAACATATCATGTAATTGTTGTAGCTAGTTTTCTTTTCCTTAGATTTTTAATAATACAAGTTTTGCTTCATAGGAGTAACAGATGTATATGAGTGAAGTTAAGAGGCTGTGTTGATCTGATCTTCATGTGGAATTAGGCGAGGAGTTTGTGATGGCACATAGATACATATCAAGCACTTTGTACATGAAGCAGTTGTAACAGACTATGTACAGAACTTGTACTTATGTTTTAGGAACTGGAAAGGGTTGAGAAATAGGATTTTTTTTTTTTCTTTTATCTGGCCATAGGCAGGGATTGTCCCTGAATGGTTCCTTTTCAGGATTATGTTCAATGACCCCTAACCATTCAGAGATGCTCACTGTTATTGAAAACACTGCATCTGGTAACTTTTTACATTTCATTCAACTCCTCTTGAGCTGTTAGTCCATTTAGAAATATTACTGGTAGGGATGGTCCTCAGGGGTCCCTTTCCAAATACAGATATTTTTCTATTACATTTTTTCATATGAAACTACTTAATTGATATGAAAAAAAAAATTATGGATGGTCCTTGTGAAAAATTTCAATTGCACATTTTTTCATGTTAAAGTCAGTTGATTTTGTATGTATGAAAAAATTCAGGATTATTGTATTGTTCTCCCATAGTTCTCATGTACCAGATGTAACTGCAACATACTAATGTACATGCTTTTCACCATTTGATATTTCTAGGTCCATTCTTCCTGATATGGAGTGTTCAGAACACAGTGGCATGGGCATACCACTCAACACAAGCTCTGCCATTTACCACAATTATTCTTCTGTTCCTTGTATGGATTTGCAGTGAGTACTGTTTCTTTTGTTCTTCATATAAGTAAATTTCATGTGCTGTTGACTTTTTTCCATGATACTGCAGCCTTTAAATGTCTCAGGTAAAGCTCCTTTAAGTCAATCCTCATTTTATTACATAAATTCATTCTCTTGCTGTCATGTATAATGCACTGAACATAACAGCTTCCATCCACAGCCAGGCCCGCAAATTTTCCCATGGTGTTCCATGCTGCTTCATATGCCCTGGTTCAGTCTATTAACAGCATGTTACTCCTTTTATACCACATTGCTCCATTTCACCCTGTCCCATGCATGCATGCCTTTCACTGCATTCTTCCATCTTCAGTTAGGTCTCTCACTTTTCTGTCCCCCATACACTTTCAACACATACATCCTTTTGGTCAGCCTCTCCTCACTCATTCTCTCCATCTGTCCAGACCATTTCAGCATACCCACTGTAATTCTGTTAACCATACATTCCTTACCACACCTCCCTTACCCTGTCATTACTTACTCAATCAACCCTCCAAACACTATATGTTGTCTTCAAATATTTCATTTCTAACATGTTCACCCTCTTATGTGCTTTTTTTATATTATGCACGTGATTCCTTTGTGATTGTGTGTATGTGCATTAGTGGAATGATTGCCAGCTAAATGAGTTTGCAGTTGTTGTACATACACAGTTTAGAAATGTGATTTTTTATGATAAAACTTTAGTTGTTGTCCTCTTGAAAATTTTTATATAGAAAGTAGACTTTACGTTATAGTTTACTTCTCATTAACCTGTTACTTTTTCCAGTTGGGTATCCCCTGACCGTACTAGGTGGCATCATTGGCAAGAATGGTCGCACTGAATTCAACTTTCCCTGTCGCACAAAAAATATTGCTCGTGAAATCCCCCCTGTCCCATGGTACCGCACTTATTGGGCTCATTTTGCTGTTGGTGGATTCCTGCCTTTCAGGTAAATATTGAATTATGCTATTGGATCTGTTATTATTACCTATAAGTTGGGCTTTGCTGTATGATATGGTTGTTTGTAGACAAGTCTTTTCAGTTTTTATAATTAGGTCCCATGCCTAGCTTTAAAATAGGAAAGGGATAAAATGTTTCAACAGTTTTTTGCCTGTCTCTGCAACTTGCATAGTTATAAACATCCCTGTTTAAATAATGAAAATGGAACACTCGTTCCCACAGTTCTGTTGTTCTTTCTTTATTGTGATGTACTCCTGGAACTTTATCCTGACCTATACTTCCCCCATCCATTCATTGAAGTCACCCATCACTCATTTCTCTAGATGTACCTCCTTTATTGTTCTTTCAGGATCCCTGTGGAAGGCATCCTTAACCTCATGTTGTATGTCTTTAAATGGTATTTATGCAACCATTACAGACAATCACTGCCTTGCACTTGAACTTTGCTCTGACATACTTGCATTCAGGCAGTAAATCTTTTTAAGCTGCATGTCCCTCACTAACAGTGCTACCCTTTCTCCTACATGACACTGTTTCATCTTGTGAGCCTGAATGTGTATTCTTCTTTCCAATTCACTCCAAGATCCTTCCTGTCAGCCATGTTGCCCATAAACTTAATATCTGATTTTTTCCTTTTCAAAATGTCGTCTTCCTTTCCTTTATATCCTTCGAATAGTCCTTTCACATTCCACTTGCCCATAATGACTTGTATTTATTCTGTATATACATCATCACATCACACAATTTATGATCTTTATTAAGGGCATGATTTCACTGTGCTCATATTTATTAGATTTTTTTTAGTGATCTTTTACATTAGTTATATATTTTTTATATATGCATGTATTGTACATGCTTGAATTGTATTTACACAGGACATTTTCATGAATAAGTGAACAAGTGACTTTCTTTGTACCAAAAATCTAATCCCAAATACCACAGTAAAATTGCTTTTATTCCAAAACTATTGTAGTGAATATGTGCATCAAACGTTACATCCATTTGACTTGTATGCTCTCTTGTTGATGAACTGTGGGTGACTAAGATATGTTATATTTCTTGAATGTGGGTGTAGGCTACTCATAACTTCTTTGGATAATTTGGATAGCTGGGATTTTAGATGAGACAGGAACCTTTAAATTGTTGTGCAACAGTGGGAGCAGTCCTCTAACTATAGTTAAAAGATGAAGGGAGTGGATAAAGTTAATCCTCATTACTTTTGCTCAACCTAGAAAAATTTAAAATACAGATATTTTTTGGAATATGTAGAACCAAAATAACCAGTTTTTCTGATCTTGCAACATTGCTCATGTTGGAGGATTGAGGCACATGGTGCCTAAAATGATATACAGTGACAAAGAAGTGTATGTTGGAGGATTGAGGCACATGGTGCCTAAAATGATATACAGTGACAAAGAAGTGTTCTCATGAAAATTGGGAAATTTTCCTCAATTTCCCTGAGGTACATTAGTTCTTTTTTTCATTATTTTCTTATTTATTATTATACATAATAGTTGTTTCCTGCATTAGTGAGGTAGTGCCAGGAAACAGACAAGGAAAGACCCATCCACTCATATGCATATATATATACATAGATGCACATACATGTTTACATATATATGGACTGAACCAGGGCATGTGAAGCATCTGGAGTAAACCACAGAAACGTCTGTGGGGCCTGAATGTGGAAAGGGAGCTGTGGTTTCAGTGCATTACACATGACAGCTAGATAGTGAGTGTGAGTGAATGTGGCTGTTTCGTCTGTTTCCTGGCGCTACCTCGCCGGCTCGGGGGGTGGCAATGCTAATTCTCGTGGGGCGGGGTGGCATCAGGAGTGGATGGGGGCAAGCAAGTGTGAATATGTACATGTGTATATGCATGTGTATTTGTATGTATGTATATATGTATATGTTGGTATGTATATATTTGTACTGTGCATGTATGTATATATGTGTGTATATGGGGAATGGGTCTTTCTTCATCTGTTTCCTGGTGCTACCTCGCTGATGTGGGAAACAACAATCAAGTATAATAAATAAATATATAATATATATATATATATATATATATATATATATATATATATATATATATATAATAAGGCTCCTGCAGCACTTAGTTGGCTAGCCATGTTTAATGGTTGGGATCTCATGTCATAGTGTTGTGATGCTGCGCATGAATCTATATAAAAAGAGTACATGGCAAATGAGTAGTAAGGGCTCGGTGACTTCTTTATGGTATTTGCACTGGAGACATGAAGTGTTAAGGGATATACTGATATGATGTTTGCAGTGTTGCAATGAGGGGTGCTGTTCAGAGCACAGATGGGAAAGTCTGACTTACCTTTGTTCAGGGAGTGTGGTTTGTGATGGGTATATGTCCAGTGGATTGGAGTTTAAGTCTGAGTTGGAATGTCTGTTGTTTAGTGCTTGTCAAGGTATTTCATTGAGTGCTTTGTTTGTTATAAATGCTGGGGGTGAGAAGATGTGTGAGTAGAGGTTACTGTAGTGTGAAGCAGGGGTAAGCTTTTTATTTCTACTTGGGGGTTGGTGATTAGTTGTGGAGTGGTTTAAGTTGGGAAGATTCTAGTGCTGTAGCACAGAAATGAGTGCCAAGCATGTTAAGGTGGAAATGTAATGGGAGGATCTTTGTTTCTTTTAGAAAGTGCTGAGTGTGTGTGTCTGCCAGGCAGCCAGTGATTGTTCTGATTACACTAACTGAAATCTGCAGCTTTGTTCTAATTGCTTTTGAGATGATGGAAGATCAGACAGGTGAAGCACAGTTTAAAATGAAACAGTTGAAATGTTTGTAGAAGATGGTGAGGGATTCTTATTCTTTTTATTATTTGGTGCCAATTAGTGTTCTGAGGACATTTTGTTTGTGTTGCTTTTGTGTTGATGTTACTCATGTGGAGAGTGAACGCTCTGTGTGTTATATGTTATGCCTAGTATGCTGGTGTTTTTTCGATGGGAATGATTGTCCATTCAAGGTGACAGGAGGGTATGAGATGGATTTGTATCTGTCTGGGGTTATAAGAGTCATTGAAGACATCAGAGGGGATACACACATTCTGTGCTGGTTAGCCATAGTTCCAGTTGTGTAATGCAGAGCTTCATGTTTGACGTAGCTACTGTGGGGTCTGGATATTGTGATGTGGTTATGATGTCATTTGCATATGAAAAGACCTTCATTTTGAGGTTTGACTGAGGTAATGGGATGTCATGCACGAAGAAACTATTGAGAGTTGGAGAAAGAACTGCTTCTTGGGCAACTCCAGTGCAGAGTTTAAGTGCATTACAGGTGAAGTCATTGTAAGTGACTCAGGAATGGTGGCCAGCAATGAAATAGCCAACCACTTTTTGTCAATGTTGTTTGTGAGGACAGTATCAAAGACTCTGTTGATGTCTATTGCCACTAGCAGTGTGTAGAAGGGGGGTTGTGGTTGGATGAATCTATCTAGGATATGTCGTGTAAGGCCAGTGTGTAGTGTACCTGCAGAGTAAGGATGAGAGGGGATGCTTTATTTGACTGTGATGTGGATTGTTTTTCACAGTTTAGATACTGAGGATAGAAGTAATATAGGGCAGTATGAGGAGGGGGAGTTGGGTGGTCTAGAGGGTTGTAAGGTTGTTATTAAGATGGCAAATTTCCAACTGTCAGGAATTCTGTTATCAAGCCAGGAGCAGTCACAGATATTGGTAAGTGTTTGGTTTGATATAAGCCACAGTATTTAATGTGAAAGTTTGATATGTTGTCAGGGCCTGATTCAGTAAGTTCTTTCAGGTCTTCCTTGCATTACTTGTATCAGTGGGTGTGAAGTGTGGGTGGGCAGTTGATCTGGATGGATTTTAGGTAGATTTCTCATAACTTTCCTGTTTAGGGGTGTGGTTAGTTTTTGATTAATTTCTTAGTAGTGTCTATGAGTATGTATGTGTGTTCTTTGAAAGAAAGGATTCATTGGTATGGGTCAGGAGTGGTACATGAGTGGAAAGTAAATTGAAGTGATAAGGGTGGATCTTCTTTAATGTGTGCCACGGTTGGCCACTGTGGGTCTTGTGACTCAGTGTGTCGAAGAAGTGCCATTTTTCAGTCTGTCTTTCACTGATAAGGTAAGTGACTGCCATTTTGAGTTTTGAATTTATTCTGGATTTTTTGATGATGAGTAGTCACTTATGAGATGGTTTCTTTGTTTTATGAAGTGTGTAACTTATGCATAATTTGTAATTTGAGTTATATTTCTCTATGTGTCCTTGTGGTAGGTTCTTTTTTCTGGCTTGGAAAGACATGTTGATGAAGTGTGAGATTGCATGATCTAGAGATGAGAAATCATTTATACTGAAGTTTTTGAGTCTGTCATCCCATAGTTTGTGTAATTTTTTTGGTGGCTGTGCTGACTGGGTGGATTAGATGGAGTGGTACCGGGATAGGTAAGTGGTCAAAAGATGGCTCATGTAGCATTGGTTGAATTCCCCCCATACAGATAATGGGAGGATTGAAGCCCTCATATTCTCTGTTCTCAATGATCAAAAGCAAATTATCATTGCTGAGACCACTCTCCTAATATTTTGGATCTGTTTTTCACCACTAATCCCTAGTGCTGTAGCTACACAATCTCACCACTAATTGGTTCATCTAACCTCATTCTCATGAATGTATCTATTTCAATGGCATCTTCCCCTGCCAGAGCCCTTTCTACACATAAATATTGATACCAAAACAAAACTGACATGAATAATTTACAAAAATTCCTTTCTGACTTCCCTTAGGAAAATTACTGACTGTTATGTGATGCTTTTGTGTCTGCCACATGCATAGCAGAAGTCAGTGTTGCTGGAATGGAAGCATTTATCCCCTCTTTCTCCAAGACGACCTCTTCTTCCAATCCATGGCTCAACCATTCCTTCTCTGAGGCCATTCAGGCAAAAGATCAGGCATATCAGGTTTGGAAAAACTCTCCTTCCTCTGACTCCCATTCAGTAATCATCTCTGCCAGTAATCACTGCAAGTATGTTATCTATGAGGCAAAGTGTTCCTTTATTCAAAGGGAGGGCAATAATCTCTCCTCTTTATCCACTGATATGTCTTTCTGGTCTTTAGCTAGGTGCATCACTAACAACATCTGTGGGTCTACCTTTCCATCACTTTTTCGTTCTGATGGTACAGCAGCCGTCTCTCCCGAAGAGTAAGCAACTCTCTTTGGTTCTTGTTTCTTCTGTGACTCTACCTTGGATGACTTTTAACAATCCTTCCTCTTACCAATCCTGTGCCCCTCCCCATAATCTCTATTTGAACTGTCCGAAAAGTGCTTCTTCCTCTGAACACAAGCAAGGCTTATGGACCTAAAGGCATCAATCCTCATGTAATGAAAGAATGTGCCTTTGAACTTACACTTTTGCTTACTCGTCTGTTCCATTTCTGTTTAAAGACCTGCACCTTTCCCCCTTGGAAGCTTTCTTTGATACATTCCATCCCTAATATGGGTAACCATTCTAACTCCTTTAACTGTCATCCTGTTGCCTTGACATCAACTATTTCCAAAGCCTTTGAATTCCTCCTCAACTCCCATATCATCAGACATCTTGAATTTTATAGTCTTCTCTCTGATCACTAATATATATAGCTTCCATCAGTCAAGATCTACTGGTGATATATTTTTGTCTTACTAATGTCTGGACATCATCATCCCTGTAGTTGCCCTTGATATAACCAAAGCTTTTGACAGGATGTAGCACTGGGGACTAAATTATAAGCTTCCCTGTTTTGGTTTCCCTCCCTCACTTTGCTCCCTTGTATCTAGCTTCCTTTCAGGCCGATCTATCTCTGTGATTGTTGATGGATCAGCTTCTTCCCTATCTCCATCAGCAACAGTGTCCCTCAAGGTTCTGTACTGTCTCCTTTTTATCAATAATTTCCTTTATTCTACAAATAACCAAATGCACTCATATGCTGATGACTCAACACCGCATTCCACCTTCTCTCACTCAATCTGCATCTCATCTCAATACAACTTCCTCAGTAAACTAGGACAGGATTTTTCAGTGGTGGCTGATGAAATCTGGTTAAGTTTAATCCTTCCAAATCCCATCAATGAACATGTTTGGTATTACTGTAACATCCCACTATCTTGGAAACCCTACATTACAGAAATAATTAAGTCTGCATCTAAGAAACTGGAAGTCCTATTTAGTTGTTAGAATTTCTATTCTTTGAAACAGTTGCTCCATTTTTGCCAAGTAGTGATCTGTCCTTGTATCGAGTGCTGCTCTCATATTTGGGATGGTTCTAGCTCTGCATCCTTACTTGACAGAGTCGAGTTGAAAGTGGTTCCGACTTATCAACACTCCCTGGTTAACTTCAAAACTTGACTTGCTTGCCCTATGCTGCAATGTTGGTTCCCTTTTCCTCTTCTACTGGTATTACTTTGGTTTTTGCTCATGAGAGCAGGCTCCCTGTGTGCCCCCCTCAATTAACTAGCCTTGCAATACTCAGCAAGCTGCTGCATCACATGATTAATGTGTGGCTGTTGGCAACTCAAATGTGGGCTGTTTTGATAACTGATTCTTTCCCTACTCCTTAAAGCATGTGAACTCTCAACCCTCTCATGTCTTTACCAATAATGATGACCTGACACTTTTTAAAAGATGCATTTTTCACTCCTTCCATAATTTGTGAATACTTTGCTTGTCTGATCTTTTCCCCTTTCTCTAACCTCTTTATATTTCACTTAAGGCTCAGGTTTGATGTGGACTTTGTGTTAGGAGTCACTAAAAAAAAGATATATCCAGCTGGTCCTTATGTGTAGTGCTGGCGAGCATAACGTGATGTCTGGCGAGGTATGTTGTTGAATGTGGTGTGTTGGCAGTCTGGTTGGCTGGTTGCATAGGCTAAGGATACTGAGAGGTTGCAGTTGGTTAATGAGTACTTCAGTTTGGGGAATATGGGTATGTGTGCTCAGCCAAGTAGAATGGTTGGTATTTAAATCTCCAGAGACAGAGCTTGGACATGCTTTGAGGGTCTGTTGTTGAGGACTGTATCTGGTGGGGGGCAAGTAGATGTTGACTTTGTTATAGCTGGTGCTGTGAAGATATATTTTCACAGACTGTATTTGAAGGGCGTTGCTATTGTCGGTGAATTGTTTTGTGGTGTCAGTGGTGTTGAAGAAAGATATGGATTGGTGGACGAACATTACGAGTCCTCTTCCTTGTCCTTATTGTCTGTCAATTCATACAAACATGTAGTACAAAGGAAATGGGAGGGTAGATCTGGGAGAGAGTCTGGTTTTTTATAACGGCTGTATGAATTATTTTCTTATTTTGATAATGGCTGCATGGATGCTGTATCCTCTGAGTCAATAAGTATTTCTGTGTGTTTGTTCTTGATCTTACTGGCATTGAATTGCAAGATATTTAGTTTGTTGCTAAGGGTCTGTGGAGTAGAAGAGTTTATTTATAAAGAGTGGGAGTGTGTGTTCTGTGATGTTTTTTGTTGGGTGTTTATGCTGGAGGTGTTAGGGTTTGTGATGGGGTTTGGTGGGATTGCTGTCTAAGTGGTTCCTGTATTTCCAACGTTCTGAGTAGTCTCTTATGGATAACAGTGATGTGCAGTATTTTTTCAAACTGATCCTGGTTAAATATAAGTAAATGAAAGTATAGGTGCTATCAGACTGTGCCTACTTGTTGTTACACCATACGTGAAAAGTCACCTTTGTCAAGGTTGTATTATTGGGAGTACAATTTTGTCAAAGAACTTCAAAGGTGTATTCATTTCTCTGCTACTGAAAGTGGCTGCAAGAGCCTTTGGTAAGGTCCTGTCTGCTTCACATGTCCTGGTTCAGTTCATTGACAGCATGTCACTCCAGTTCACTCAAACCCAAGCATGCCTTTCACCCTTCTACCTGTTCATGCCCTGGGCCCTCTAAATCTGTTTCACTTCATCCTTCCAATTATGCTTTGTTCTTCCCTTCTTATCCCCTCCACTTCTGACACATATATCCTCCTCGTCAATCTTTTCTCACTCTTTCTCTCCCTAAGTCCAAACCATGGTGATATTACACACCTCTACCTGGATCCATTTACTCAACTGTTTACTTACTCTCACATGCCTTACACTCTTGATAAAAACTTCTCACTGCTTCTAACAGCTTTTCTCTCACACCATATATTTGTAAGACCTTCCACAAGGCATCTCCATCAACCCTATCACAGGCTTCCCCCAGATTCATAAATGCATATATCATCACACACATCCTTTACAGCAAACACCTGATCCACACATCCCCTGCAAAATAAACCATATTGTTCCTCCCCAGGTTGATGATCTCTATATGCCTTCACCCTCTCAGTCACCACTCTCCCATACTACTTAACAGGTACACTCAACAAGCTTATACCTCTAGTTTGAAAATTCACCTTTGTTCTTGCCTTATATATAATACACTAAACATGCATTCCACTAATCTTCAGACACCTAACCATGATCCATACATACACTGAAAATCATAACTAACCAATCAACAACACAGTCACCTCCTTTCTTAAGAAACTCAACTGCAATGCTGTTCACTTGATCACTACAAGCATGGTTTCATATTCAAAGACCCCTCATTCCCATGATGCAACTACCATAAAGAACACACCTAGCATTTAGGACTCAGTTTCCCTGCACCCTCTGCACACACAGATGCAGACACACACACACACACACACACACACACACCACACATACACACACCATTACTATAGTTTATAACCTAAGGTCCTGACTGGTGAATGTGGCCAACTTCTTTAGTGCTGCAGGATCTTCATAAGGATAGGAGGTACTCCTGGAGCAAGAAGTAGGTATACACATTTTTAAATGTATATGTGATTTTGTGTGTAGAATTGTCTGTATGCTTGTGTTTTTCTTTTGTATCAATGCTTTCTCTAACTTGCCTGTTGTAGTGGTTGAAAAACCTGTGTGTAATCTAAAGAATTTTAGTTTCATGAATAATCAGTAATAAATTTGCATATTTTGTTAATATTTCTTTTACTTTCCCTGAGAACTTCATTTGTGCTTTTTTCCTGAAATTTTCGATGAAAAAATTGTATAATTACTTGCATATTATTCATCTGAGCTTCATATCATGGAGGGGTAAGTCGACCTTGGCAACGCATCCGTATATAGCAGGCAAGTAACATATGTATAGAGATACTGTTGGTGGAAAGTTTTTAGAAAAGTTCTTACGTGCAGCAAAGGTTTGAGGGAGGCCATTGGTAAACACAGCCCCCTCGCTCCCGCCTGGCTGGCTATTGGGCCCTGGCTGAGGAGCTATATTGAAATTCTGCATCGTAGGGGAAGGCATGGAGGGCAATGCGCCGTTTACGGGCTGAGCTTGACTGGCACCTGGGGAGACATTGCAACACTTATCAGGCGGAGAGCAGGTGGTGCAGAGTCCACCAGGGGCAGGGGGTGCCTGGGGCAGGAGGCCACCTGGGGTAAGGGACAGGAACCTGCCTGGGGATGCAAGCCACCAGGTGGTGGATACCATCCAGGGGCAAGAGCCACCTAATTTACGGCTCTAACTTAGGATATGGAATCCACCAGGAGCTGAGAGGCAACCACAATCATACTTGAGCATATACCTGATCATCCCGATTAAATCTAATGCAGGAATACTCAAAGTAGGAGTATTCAACATCGGTTTATTAAAGCTGCTACATTTCTGCGATCAGATGATTACAAATGATAATTTCCTTTCCAGTATCTATGAGGTTTGTTTTGAAGAGATGAATAAAATACTCAAATACTCCTAAGCTTAATATTATCTCCTGAAAATTAAACACTTAAAAGTTTATATTCAAAAGATATACTTGATTCTATTTTCATTAAGGACTGATGGGGCCACGGATATATTAACTATATGGTGAAATCATCAGAAATAAAAGTGCTCTGAACATTTCTTTAATCCATTTTGCCTACTAGTGCAAAACATCCTACAACATTAAACACAAATGTTTATATTTCCGGGGCCCTTCTTATCCTGAAATTAATGCACATGTTTAGTGGAAGAACTGAATGGTTAGTAAGTATCTCAACAAAGAGAAGTGATTGCTGATGAGAGATCACTAGAACTACTATGAATACAATAGAGAACTGCTGCAGTCACTTCCCTCTGATGGGACATTGCAGTACAGACATCTCACAAATGAGAGGAAGTGTTGGTAAGCAGTCTTCATCAGGAAGAATATAAAAGTTATTCATGTTATGAAGTATTCACTCTGTCTTGTACACAGCAATAAGAATATTGCTTCTCTAACTTATAGATTTTCTTGATAAGAAAAAGGCCTGTCTGCTACTAAAACTATCCTCTCATTAACATTCAACAACAAATACAAATAACAGCACTGGAAATTTGCAGCAACAACAACAACAACAACAACAACAACAACAACAACATCAACAAAGTTGCGATGACCAATTAAGCGGCGTTAATCAAGTCGTTAATGATGTGAAAAATATACAAAGTATGGCCACAGAAAGTTCTGACTTGATGCTTTCACCTGTGACCATACTTAGGTTTATTTTGTCACTCTGAAAACCTGATCCCACAAACAACTTTGCAAACGCCGTCCTAATTAACAAACAAGGTGTGAGTCACAGAGGTGCCACGAAAACGCTATACAGTAAAGGAATTGAGACACAGAAGAAATAGACAGGGAAGATAAGGAAGGTTAAGATGAATAAGACTGGATTTTAGGAGAAAGCCAAGTTTAAAATGAACAAAGAGAATCTATCATTATTTTACTCAACGAATGGTTACATTTTCATCATGAGCCTATGTAAAAGCAATGTTCATTAGATCTCTGTTATCAAGGATAAACCTTTCAAATATTCTTCTTTAATCTTTACTCTGTAAGTCCTTTTGCTCATGATTTAACTGAAAAAAAAATAATGTCATCATACAATCAGCTTAATTATTCTTAACATTAGCAATGAATCATGAGGGTAACTCAACAATTTCTGACAACAAAGATCACATGTAACATCATTTATATAAGGGATGATCCTGAAAACTTCATAACTTGACATTATCTCCTACAAACCAATTATGGATAAATGTGATGGGGTGAACTTAGTCCAGTATGACTCTGTCATTTCCAGATAAGTATTCTAATCTAAAGCAATGTAAGCAAAACCCGAATTCTTGAGACTGATATGTAATAGAGAAAAGGTAATGCCAATTATGAAAGGCAACTGGCTGTTTCTGACTATAGGTTAAGAGATATTAGACCCAACCAACTGACAATCAGAATTTGGCCTAATGATGAGTCATGAGTAGCCTTTAAGCAAGGTTTTAGAATTCGGGTACAAAATTCAGTGACTAAACTAGGGTTTGTCTGGGGCTGACTCTCTACTAACTTACCAACTTTTGAACTCTGAATGTCCCACACCAGTGGCACAGATGCTGCAAAGATGGAATGACGTCTGTTAGCGTCAGTCATGCATGATCTGTCTTGTTGGGAGTCTGTGAACGTCTGTTAAATTTGCTAATAATGACATTTGTTGGTAATGGAAAACAAGTTTCTCAGCTTTAAGGATTACTTACAGTTTAGGGTATTTAAGTATATAATGGATGATATATGTTGTGATATGAACATCTATGGGAGTGACTGTAAATGTATCCCAACTTTTAAATGAACTCGTGACCAGTAACTACTTACTGCTGTAAAATGATGGTGCAGTACTATTCTTTTGTAAAATACTTTTATCATCTCAACAAAATGATCAAAGAGGTGTAAAGTGTGAGGTATAAAAATTCTTCTATGGTACCAAAGTAATTACCTTTTATTGTTTGCACTAGCACCAACTATTATAAAAGGCATCATACACAATGATAAAGCAGTGTATAAAAGTATACAAATCATAATTCAGTCACAGTTTCTAATGTGCTGTTATCAAGCAGCATAGAAAAGTATAAAACACAGAGACTATTAACGCTACTAAAATGTTATGCAATACTGGTATATATAAAGGAATATCTCCATTACAACTAAGAAGAAGAATGAATGCAAAAACAGTGCTATTCCATTAGCATCTGTCATACTTTCCCTTGTTTATCAATAGTGATATTGCACTAGGAAGAGATGCACGACTGGATATGCATGAACAGATCAACTGATACCAGGAAGGGACCAAGAAGGTACCACACTCTGCCCAACCATATCAGTGACATTTCCTTCCACAATCTGACATTCAATGGAGAGATGCTTGTAGTGTAATGTTCTTAAAAATTTATTCAAATAAATCAAACTTACAAGCAACAAGGAGTGAAAAATAAAAAGTGAAATTTACTTTCCTTTCATGGTTACTTGTAAAGGAAAAAGTGAATATTAGACTCAAAATGTAAGTAGATGTCATAATCAAGGAATTATAGTAGCAACAGAGTAATGTTTCCGAGTAAGTGACATGAGTAAAATGAACATGGTTCCTCATACAGTTACTAACTTGACAGTATGAAATACAATTTTACAGGCAGTACTTTTAACACTGTAATACTATAAAGACCATTAAATAAACTTTCTGTAATTTCTTATTGTGAACTCTTACACCCCTATTATTATATTCCAAAATATTGTTCAAAGCTTAACTAGCTTAAGAAATACTTAGTGTTATGTCAGTGCCAATTTTTTTATTAATTTCCTAACAGATACAGTAAATAAACTATGGAACACCAATCATACTCAACTTAAGTGTTTTTCTAAGCTATATGAATATCAAAACATTAGTTACAAGACTTTCTTTTTTTCTGGATTTACATAAATGCTGTGAACTATAAGCAAGAAAATTTAGGGATGAATGTTACTCAGACAACATACAGATTTGATATGAAATGTATTGATTCATATAACTTTATGTCTCAAGTCAAAAACTTTTAAGCAATATCACAAAACTAAGTATAAATTACATGTTATTTACAGTAACCATATTTGATTTATCTGTCCTGTACAAATAAGCATCAGCACTTGCTGTAAATAGTAAATCTGATTTATAGTGATCTACTGTACATTTCTATATGGAATAATAAGCATTTACTTCCTTAGAATTTTAAATAGGACAGAAACCTTGTATGGGGATACCACAGAGTAAGGATTGCAATGTATGATAGTAATTAATATGAGCCAGGTTAGGAAAAGTGTGTATTGGCACAACTTTCAAGAAAAAGGAGAGGTGGGGCAACATAATTTCTTTAGATCCAAATAAACAAAGATAGTGTGATGACCAGATCAATACATGCTTGCTATGGCTGATATAAAGTTAAAGGTGGTGTTAAGAACTGAAGTAGGTTGAATGGCAGTGAATCAACATATAAAGATGAATCTGCATGTACATATGTCCACTTTCTGATGTCTAGCATTATCATTATCATTATAATTGTTATCATCATTATCATTACCAGTACTGTCATTATTATTACAATCATTATTCCATACTGCCATACATTCTTGGGAGTAGGAGAGAAAGAATACTATCTACATATCTTCTGTGCACATTAGATTAGAAAGTGACTTAGAGAGGTACAAGGGTAAGGGGGTCTTAGAAGCCTCCATTTTGTATCATTACTTTCTAAATAATACAAACATAAGGGGTCAAGAGGGGATTTTCCTTTGTGGCTCAGTCATCTGTTTCTAGTGCTGGCTCCCTTTGGTGCGAAAAGGCAAGCAGGTGTAAAAGACTAAGAATAAAATATAATCCTTTCTTCCATAACTGTTCACCATTACCTGCATTAACAACGAAGCAGAAGAAACAGATGATGAGAGACCTCATTCACTCTCATCCATTCTCTAGCTGTCATGTGTTAAGGACTGAAAGCAAAGCCCCCTATCACAACCAGGCCTCATAGACCTTTCAGTGGTTTCCCTTAGATGCTTCATATGCCATGGTTCAGTCCACTGACAGCCTGTCACCCCATGTATACACAATGATTCAGTTCACTCTACCCTGAGAACTTCTTTCACCCTACTGCATGTTTAAGCTCCTTGCAAATACAATATTTTTTTCTCTCCATCCTTCCATCTCCAATCTGGTCTCCACCTCCTCTATGTCCCCTCCCACTTATGAAGTATATCCTCTTTGTTACCCTCCCCTCATTCATTCACTCTGTAAGACCAAACCATTTCAGCACACCCTCTTAGCTCTCTCAATGACACTTTTCTTATAACACCTCTCTTTAACCTTTTTATCACTCACTCAATCAAACCTTCCTCACACCACATATTGTCCTCAAACATTTCATTTCCAACACTTCCACCCTCCTCTGCACCTCCTCATCTATAGGCCATGCCTCACATCCATACCTCATCGTTGGGAATACTATACCTTCAAACATACCCATTTTTGCCTTCCCAGATAATGACCTAACTTTCCACACATTCCTCAATGTCCCACGAACCTTTGCTCCCTCACACATCCTGCGACTCACTTCCACTTCCATTATTCCATCCACTGTCATGTACACTTCTAGGTATCTAAATCTTTTCCATTCAAACTCACACCCCAACCAATTTGTCCCTCTGCCTTAGGAAACCTAACAATCTTGCTTTTACTCACAGTTACTTTCAATTTCATCTTTACATACTCTTCCAAACTCATCCTGAGCTTTTAAGGAGGACAAGTACTCTTCCCTTGGCTCCTTCTGTTCTATCTTTTAAAAAGTTTAAATACAAGAAAGGGGGGTGGGGTGATTTCTGGCCCCCTCTCCCCCCTCCCTTAGTCACCTTCTACAACACGTAAGGAATATATACCATTGTTTTTCTTCCTTTTTTCCTCTCTTACATTTTAGGATACCAAAATGTAGGCAATATCCAATTCAATTTGTATGTTCTCAGTTTGTCAACTTAAAAAAAGTTTCTAAAATATGCTATGCTGTCTTGCTTGGAAGGAGCCACTCCATATAATTGTGAATAAAGAAAGAGGTGTTACCTTTAGCAATGTAACTATGAAAATGGATGACAAATAACTAATACTGTAAATGTATTAAAACTAACAGTTGATCTGTCCTTCACCTAAGTGAAGTTCACATATTCATCTTAGCTCTCTTTTTTTCATTCTTAAAACTCATTACTTTTAAATCACAGTAAAACTATTCATTACAAACAATTTGACTTTTGTCATATAACAGACCCCAGTTTTGAAATGTGTATTAAGTTACAATATGTCTGGTGTCTCTATGTTTTGAATAACAGTCATAAATGACAAATCTTTCTTGTAAATTTGTGAAATTCAGTGCTACAGTTGTGCCAAAAATACAATTCAGGTTATGATTTCTAAATTACATTGTATTTCCAACTGTTAGCTATTAATAATTATGACTTATAGCAGGGATGCAGCTTTATTCCTAGTAGCTATGAAAAGTTGTAGGATGATGACCATGAACATGCACACCAACTACCAAACACAGACAGCTAACCCATCAGAGGTGATGACCGAACACAAGCTAAACAACTATTTAACAAGACCTTCCCTATAGCCAATATAGAATTAGATGTGACACTGAGAAAAACCAATCAACAGCCATCAAGAATACCAGTAATTCCAAAAGAGCATCACAGTCCTTACCAGAAGTGGGCGGGACGACTGGGCTAGTAATGCCATTGGCCAAGGGCGCAGCAGCATGGGGCATCTGTGTAGCAAGGGCTGCCATGGGGTTGATGTAAGTACCCTGTGAGGCAGCAGCCATCAGTGCTGCCTGCTGCTGCATGAACTGCTGCTGTTGGCACATATATGAAAATTGCTTGCAAATGTCTTAGTAATTTGAATATGAAATAAACATTTCAGAAATTATTATTGTTATATTTTTTACTGATATTTAACCATAAAAACTTTAAACATCAGTGGGATGCAGTACATAATGTTGAATGTTTGTGTGCACTGAAAGGAATGTATAGTCAATTCCTAATGATTTGCTGATATTTAATATAATATCACTCTAACTGTACCATTGCATGTTGTTTCACAAGAAAAACCTAGAAGTTCTGGCTTTGAGAGAGAAAGTTGAAGAAGTGGGTGGAAATAGTTTGGAAATATTCAAAGGGCAGAGTATGGGGTAAGTGTGAGGGCAAGAGTGAAGGAATTGGCAAGCAGAGTTTGGGGTTATTGTGAGGGCAAGAGTGAAGGAACTGGTATGCAGAGTTTGGGGTTAGTGTGAGGGCAAGAGTGAAGGAACTGGCATGCAGAGTTTGGGGTTTGTGTGAGGGCAAGAGTGAAGGAACTGGCATGCAGAGTTTGGGGTTAGTGTGAAGGCAAGAGTGAAGAAGTTGGCACTTTTGATGAAAGAGGAAATGTAGAACTATGTTAAAGAGAATAAGAAAGTGAGTTCAAGATAGGTATGGGTTAGATTGAACATAGACTTTAAGAGATTGGCAAATATTAATGCCCATGCATCTGGAAGTGAGAGGACTGAAGATGAATAGTGTTGGGAAGAGTGAATGCTCTGACAGTTTTGATGCAAGAGATCAATATATGATCGAATCTAGGTGCTAAGGAATCTCAAGGAAAAAGTAAGTGATACGGCAACTGAGGGTATAATTAGGTGCCATGGGGTACCTGGTATAATCAAATATGGGAAAGAGCTTGCTCAGTTGTGTGCTGAAAGAAGACTGGTGATTCAGGATATTTGTTTGAATAATTATAAAAAGAATGCATGCATAAGTATGTGAGCAAGTGGGGTGGGTAGCCAACAAGCATTACTGGATTACAGTATGTGCAAAATGAAAGATGTACAAAGAAGAGGTTGTTGGATGTGAACGTACTGAGAAGGGGAGCAGGAGGGATGTCTTATCATTTCCTAATAGGGGGTAAATGTGAAAGGTTGTAGTTGTTTTGGGGAAAAAAGAAATGAAGTGTGTGAAAGAACTGATGAAAATGAGTGAACTTGGAAAAGAGGCCTGTGTGCAAAGATACCAACAGAGCTTGAGTGAAGGGCAACACTGAGTGAAAGTAACTGAAACAAGGGGGATGGGACAGGAGTGGAAGGTATTTAGGGAAACAGTGTTTAAATGTGTGCATGAAGTGTGTAGGTTACAGAAGGTGGGATATGGACGTAAGAGAAGGGGAAGTAAGTGGTGAGATGAGGATGAGGACCTTATATTGCTAGAGTAAAAGAAAGGAGAGGTGTGTTGATAGTATCTGCAGGGAAGGAGTGTGACCCTCTGGGAAGAGTACAAGAGAAAATGGCAAGATGTCTAGAGGAAGGAACAAGAGCCAAAAAAGAGGGCATATGAGAGATGGAGTGTTGATGAACTTCAGAAAAAAAATAAAATGTCTTAGAGTGTGGAGAATAATGTGAAGAAGAAAATAAATGCAAATATCAGGGAGGGAAGCAGATAGATAAGTTGTAACAAAGAAAGAAGAGATAAAAATGAGATGGAGTATTCTGAAGGACTGTTGACTGTGTCTGATGGCAAGGTGGCATATGTAGAGTGTTTGAAATAAGAAGAGAGAGTCCTGGCATATGGTATGGTGAAAAGAAAGGAAGAAGTCAAACCTTGAGTAAGATTAAGACTGATAAGTGGCATGAGTTAATAAGATAGCAGGTAAGTTACTACAGAAAGGGGGTGACAGTGTTGCTGAGTAGTTAATTAGGCTATTCACTGTTTATATGGCCCAAGATGAGTTTCCTGAAGATTGGCAGAATGAAAACAGAGTGCCCTATTATACTTGTAAATGGAAGGAGGACAAGAGTAAATGCTTGAATTTCAGAGTTATAAGTCTACTAAATATACCTGGTAAGGTGCATGTGAAAGCAGTGAGTGAGGTTGGTGGTGTGCACAAAACATCAGATTGGAGAGGAAGTGGCTTCACAACAGGTAAATGATGCATGGACCAGGTGCTTGTTTTGAAAAATATATGTAAGAAATATGCAAAGAAAAGTGAATTGTATGTCCCATTTATGGATCCGATGAAAGCATATAATAGCATTGAATAAGAGGCCTTGTGGAAGGAGCAATGAATATAAGGGGTAAACAGAAAGTCACCTAATGCAGTAAGGAGTTAATATTAGGAGAAAAAAGCATGAAGGGAGGAGATTCAGCAGCTCCTAGTGAGGGTGAGTCTACATTAAGGATGTGTGAAGTCACCATGGTTATTCAACTATCCCACGGTAGGGGTGGTGAGAGAGGTATATGATATAGTTTCAGAAGGAGGGATGGGTCTGGAGGTAGGTGGATCAGTTGCTGTTTGTAGATGAAACAGATTTGGTGCCAGACTACAGAAATGAACTCCAATAGCTGAAGACAAGAACTGAGTTTGGCAGAGTGTGGAGAAAAAGCTAAGGGAATGTGGACAAAAGTAAGGTTATGAAGGTACAGAAAGGAGATAAGACAGGATGGTTTATCAGTAAGTTTGAATGGGTAGAATCTGGAGTAAGTGGAGAGCTTTAGATACTTACAAGTGGACATAGCAGTCAATGGCACTAAGGAGGCAGAAGTAAGTCATGGGTTAGGAGAGGGGGCTACAGTTTTGGGTGCATTATGGAATGTTCGGAAAAGGTCAGTTTTTATTAGGGCAAAGATGGCTATGTTTAAAGGGATAGTAGCACAAAAGATAGGGAGTGTGTAGATAAATTGAAAATGGCCTGACAATATTTGGCATGAGGGGGAGGGTTAATTGTAGAAGGAATGACAACAAAAGAGAGGTGTTGTAGCAACTGTAGTCACAGAGAACTGACCATGGTGTGCAGAAATGGTTCAGATAAATGGAAATAATAGCAAAGAAAGAACAGTTGAGAGAGAGAGAGAATGAGAGAGAGAGAGAGAGAGAGAGAGAGAGAGAGAGAGAGACTGCCATGGGTACAGAACAATCAGGAGGGGAAGCGCATGAGTAGGATAGAATGAATTGGATGTATAATCAATGAACTGAGCTAAGGCATGTGAATTAGTCACAAAACCATGGAATAGTCTGTATCTCCTGACAGTGAACCTTAAGATCTAGTTTAGTACATCATATGTGACAGAAAGTGTGGATGAGTGTAAGTGAGAAAGTTCTTTATGTGTCCCTAATGCTTCATTGTTAAAGTGGGAAAAGCAACTCAATATTGAAAAACTGTACATTACTAAAAAATGAATCTGCATGGAACAGAAGGAAATAAGTCAATCAATGTGGTAAACAAATCAAAGAATATTCATGGAAAAATGTATTATTACTACATGCAGATCTTGTTAAGAGTCTATAAAGTTATATACTGTAACCATAAAGTGCTTCAGATCAAAACCTTCTTTTATGCTTACCAGTACAGGAACACTTGAGGACTTATAATGCACAAATGATAGCGAAAAATTTTAATTTCTCCTTTAACACAATACTAAAAATGTCAAAGTTACTACAATATTTTTTTCTCATATGTTAGCCAAGATGGCACAGGTAACTGAATCCCCTAATCAAGGTAATCAAGGTAAACGGAAAGTCAACTAATGCAGTAAGGAGTTAATATTAGGAGAAAAAAGCATGAAAGGAGGAGATTCAGTGGCTCCTTGTGAAGGTGAGTCTACATTAAGGATGTGTGAAGTCACCATGGGTGTTCAACTATCCCACGGTAGGGGTGGTGAGAGAGGTAAATTATATAGTTTCAGAAGGAGGGATGGGTCTGGAGGTAGGTGGATCAGTTGCTGTATGTAGATAAAACAGATTTGGTGCCAGACTACAGAAATGAACTCCAATAGCTGAAGACAAGAACTGAGTTTGGCAAAGTGTGGAGAAAAAGCTAAGGGAATGTGGACAAAAGTAAGGTTATGAAGGTACAGAAAGGAGATATGACAGGATGGTTTATCAGTAAGTTTGAATGGGGAGAATCTGGAGGAAGTGGAGAGCTTTAGATACTTACAAGTGGACATAGCAGTCAATGGCACTAAGGAGGCTGAAGTAAGTCAAAGGTTAGGAGAGGGGGCTACAGATTTTGGTGCATTATGGAATGTTCGGAAGAGGTCAGTGTTTATTGGGGCAAAGATGGCTATGTTTAAAGAGATAGTAGCACAAAAGATAGGGAGTGTGTAGATAAATTGAAAATGGCCTGACAATATTTGGTATCGGGAGGGGGGGTTAACTGTAAAAGGAATGACAACAAAAGAGAGGTGTTGTAGCAACTGTAGTCACAGAGAACTGACCAAGGTGTGCAGAAATGGTTCAGATAAATGGAGATAAGAGCAAAGAAAGAATGGTTGAGAGAGAGAGAGAGAGAGAGAGAGAGAGAGAGAGAGAGAGAGAGAGAGAGAGAGAGAGAGAGAGAGAGAG
>JAYMFT010000027.1:35064-56517 GCA_038088735.1 Panulirus argus | reverse complement strand
TATATATATATATATATATATATATATATATATATACCCTAACCTGAGCCAGGTACCCATTTTATCGACCAACCCATAAGGGTAGATGAACAGCTGGGTTGACTGTGGACCGACTGCCGCAACCAGGATTTGAACCTACGCGCTCCACCCTGGGCGGCCCGTGAATGCGTCACGGTCAGGAACACTAATCGCTACATCATGGAAGTCCATATATATATATATATATATATATATATATATATATCTTTCATACTTGTTCGCCGTTTCCTGCGTTAACAAGGTAGCGCCAGGAACAGAACAAAAGGCTTCATTCCCATTCTTTAGCTATCTTACGTAATGCAGCGAAAACAGCCCTGGTTCACTCTATCCGTGAACGCCATTCACCCTCCTGCATGTTCCGGCCACGATCGTTCAAAATCTTTTTCACTCCAACTTTCCTTCTCTAATTTGATCTCCCGCTTTTCCTTGCTCCCTCGACTTTTGACACAAATATTCTCTTTCTCAACATTTCCTCATTTTCTCCGTATGTCCACACCATCTAAAGCACACCCTCTTCAGCTTTCTCAACTACACTCATTTTATTACCACACTTCTCTCCTATCCTTTCATTACTTACTCGATCAAACCACCCTATACTACATACTGTCCTCATACATTTCGTTTCCAACACATCTACCCTCCTCCACACAGCCTTATCTATAGGCCATGCCTCGTACCCATAAAACATTGCTGGGACTACTATAACTTCAAACATACCCATTTTTGTCCTCCCAGAGAACTTTCTCTCTTTCCACACATTCTTCAGCGCTCCCAGAACCGTCGCCCCCTCGCCCACCCCATAACTCACTTCAGCTTTCATGGTTCCATTCGTTGCCATGTCCACTCCCACGTATCTAAAACCACTTCGTCCAAGTTTTCTCCATTCACAATCGCATCCCAACTAACCTGTCCCTCCTGCTAAACCTTGCTTTTATTCACATTTACTCTCAACTTCCTCTTTTCACACTTTCTTCCACACTCGGTCACCAGCTTCTGCAGTTTCTCTCTCGAATCTGCCACCAGTCCTGTAACATCAGCAAACAGCAACTGACTCACTTCCCAGGCTCTTTCATCCCTTAGAGAATGCATACTCGCCCCTCTCTTCAAGACTCTCGCATTTACCTCTCTCACTATCCAATCCATAAACATACTGAACAACCATTGTGACATCACACAGCCCTGCCGCGGACTTACCTTCACATGGAACCATTCACTCTCCTCTCTTCCTACTCATACACATGCCTGACACCTTTGATTAAAACTTCTCACTGCTTCTGGCAGTTTTCCTCCCACACTTTATATTCTTATGGCCTTCCACAACGCATCTCTATCAGCCCTGCCATAAGCTTTCTCCAGATCCATAGATAACATATACAAATCCATCTATTTCCCAACTATTTCTCAAAAACATTATTGAAAGCAAACACTTGATCCACACATTCTCTACCACTTTTGAAATCACACTGCTCCTCCACAATCTGATGCGCTGTACATGCCTTCACCCCTCTCAATCAATACCTCCTATTCAATTTACCAGGTACACTCAACAAACTTATACATCTGTAGTTTGAACAATCAACTTTATCTCCCTCTTTATACAGTAGCACTAAACATACAATCCTTAGGCAACTCACCGTGATACATATATACACTGAAAATCCTTACCAACCAGTCAACAAGACATTCACCCCGTTTCATAATAAATTGAAATGCAATATCATCCACTGCAGCCGCCTAGCCATATTTCATCTTACGCAAGGCTTTCACCACCTCTTCTCTCTTCACCAAACTACTCTCCAAAACTCTCTCACACCGCATACCACCCTGACCCAAACACCCTACATCTGCCACCCTATCATCTAACAGTTTCAAGTCCTTCAAAATACTCACTCCATCTCCTTAATTCATCACTACCTGTTAACAGTTCCCTTTTTGCCCCCTGCACCGATGTTCCTATTTCTCTTGTTTTCGCACATTATCAACCTCCTTCTAAATCATCATCTTATTCTCCCTAAAGTTTACTTATACTCGCTCACCACTCTTTTTCAACCCCTGCACCTTCCCCTTGGCTTCCTAACGCTTTCTCTTATACATTCTCCCTATAATTTACCCTCCTTCCATGTAGTACCTCCCAAACGACTGTCTTTTCTCTTCCACGTGCAATTTTACTTCTTCATCCCACCACTCACTGGCCTTTCTGATCAGCACACTTCCCATTTTTCGCATACCAAACGCACCTCTCGCACATGCCATCATTGCTTTTCTAAATACCTCCTATTCCTCGCCCACTCTCCTAGCTTCATTAACTCTAACCTTTTGCCATTCTACACTCTATCTCTCTTGGTATTTCTTTCACCTCTACCCAAAAAGGTTGAAATTTTCTAAGGCACTGAAACGCGTCAGGTCACAGTTGTTAAGAAAGACATGGAAAGATGAAGTCCTGCAAGGCTCTGTGATGTAGGGGAATAAACAGGCGTTCAAGGGGCAAAATCCTCATGACGGCAAGACCGACAGACAACTGTTTTAACAAGAAAAACTGAACCTTGAATCCCTTGAGCACGATGACACCATCTTTGAGCATTACAGTATGATCCTTAACAGGAAGGTGTAACCCTTGGGTATGTTGGGCATGACGGCCTCGCCTTTGACAAGAACCTGAAGGGTGTGCCGTAGTCTGTTTACAGTATCTGGTAGCAAGTGTGTTATCTATGTGTGTTGTTGAGAGGGTCTGTTAGACTACCGATGTCACGGGTCATGCCCATCATCCTCACTATTCATCTGAACTGCTTCTTGGTCCAGAAGATAACGGCATCTGCTTCCTCCTGTAATGACAATCCCCTGCCGGCTGATTACCCTCATCTGTTGCCCTATTTCGAATCCCTGTCTAACTACACACTGAACTCCCCTTTTTTAAACCTTATTTATCTGTCTCGACTGGCTGGCCAAATTCTAATCCCTATGTAGTGGTTTCTACTGCCCTGTTCCTAACTCTATATACCAGTCTCTTCTGCCCTGTTCTTTAGCCCTTCCTCACTAACCACTACCACCTTATTTCTAACCCATAGTTTCTACAACCCTATTTCCAACCCTTATTCACAAATGTCTACTGCCCTACTTCTACCCCCCCCCACATCTACTAGTCCCTGCTACCCCCCATATGGAAGCGTCTGTTTTCTCCCGTTATACCACTCTCCCCAGGCTAATCCCAATGTCTGTTGTCCCATCTATTAGCGCTATCTGGCGCGCGTCTATTCTCGTCCGCGACGCGACCTGGGAGCGTTGGGGGAGGGGGAAAGTAGGCTGGGAAGGGGGAGGGGGGGTTGCAGCCAGCGTCCAAACACATGCAATTTAGATGGACCAAAACCCTGGGGGAAGGGGCATCCAGGCTCATAAGGAATTAATTGACAATCACATGTTGGGACCTCGACCTGAGATCTAGATGCACCCCTCCCCACCCCACCCCACCTGACCCAACACCTTCCTTGCTTTGTCCTCCCATACACCCACTCCTCCCCTTCCCCACCTTACCCATTGTTACTCCTATCACCCAATTTTTCTATTCACAAAAAATAATATAGAGAATATATCTGTATCTCCATTATATCGTTCACATTTAATTCAATGTAGTTTTCCTTCCCTCTCACCTGCCAGAATTTCCTCATCTATATCCTAACTTTATCATTCTGGTTATTTAGGATTTCATTTTTATTTTGTCTTGCATGTACATATTTTCCTCTCCTTCATTACGTTCTTCTCTTACCAATATAGTTCTGTTTTGTTATTGTCTTTTAGATAATCATTTTTCCCAATCTCTTTCATACGGCGAGTGCTACGCGCTTGCCTTGCCTTTAGACCAAATGTCATCGAAGGCACTCATAAGCAAGTACACACGCACAGACACACTCTCTCTCTCTCTCCGGTCGACGTGTTAGCTCTGTCTAATGGCAAAATCTTGTCCTAGGAATTCCTAGGAAGGTAGGGAAACATATAGACACACAGGCAGGTACTCATTCTTTACATACAGCATCAATTTTACTGCTGCTTTCCTCTGCTATTTTTCTAAATTAGTTTTTCCTCCCCTATAATATATGTAATCTTCCTTCCCCATTATCCTCACTCCCCTCCCTTCCTATTTTTGATACTTAAATTTCACATTTCCCCACGGCTATAATATCATCTCTCACCCCGGACAAAATCTGTAACACCAGAGCGATAATCTTCTGAAGCCAACCTTCGGCATAAAATGCCATCCCGTGGGTTCGAAGTCCAGGTCAAAAAATATATAAGTCAAAGAACCTACAGGAACGATATTCTGAGATCCTAAAGAGACGATATAAGAAAACGGGGATCATTTGAAGACTCGCACCCAATCTCCAAGCGTTTTTCTGGGCTCGCTTAGGTTAGATTTGCCACGGTTAGGTTTGGGGAGAAACCTGACCTAATCAAATGAAGGATGCAAGGACAACCGAACAATAAAATTTCAGAATAAGAAACAGCAGTTTATGGAGAGATCAAGTTTAACGGACGAAGTCAACGAAAAGAAAACGAAGTTAATGAGATAAGCAGAGGACGAAACACAGGGTTCGTCTGAGGCAAATCTGACCAGAAAATACTCGGCAGTGTGTGGGTGAGGAGTGTGGGGAGGGAGAGGGTATTTAAGGGATCCTGTCCATACTAATCGAAAGTCAACAGAAGCTGTATGGGTGTGTGATTCCTCAAAGGAAGGCGGGATAAGCGGGATTCCCTGCGACGCGAGAAGGGTTCGATTCCCGATACCAGCGGCACTTGTCGCTGGTGGAGTGTTTGATCGTCTCCTGGTCCGAGTGCACCCCCTCTCCTTTCCCAACCCCCTTACCTGAATGCATATCGTTACCAAATGGAATAAAACATTTGATGATCTATGAACACTACATCGTTTGGTTAATACGTGGCAGAGTTACGGGCGACCCCGGCCACGCCCCTACTGACTCAAGCCCATCCTGAAGTTTAAACCGCAAGTCGTACCCTGGGTCCTGAGGGAGGGAGCAGGGCACCCCTCCCGCATGTGCTCCTCTACCGCACAAGTTCCTCTGCCGTCGACCGGCCTGGAAAAGAGTGGAAGAGTGCGGGGAGCGGCAGGTTAGGCGGAGTCGCTGTGGAAGCCTGGCTCTTGGGTAAACAGGAGAATTTCCCAGAAAAACAGGCCACCTTCTCCTTGGCAGCCGCGTAGGGCCCTCCCGCCTTACTGCTTGTTGTCTTATCGTCCTCTCATATTTGCTCTTCTTAGTGTTAATTCCTCCTGTTAAGGGAGACAGGAAGCTACTCAAGAACCTTTGATCCTTCTCTTCTAGGGAGACTCTCGCCTATCATATCTTGCTAAGTATTCCTTGCAAGGTTTCCTCTTTGTCCTCAGGAAGGTTTTACAGAGAGAAGTGAGGGATTAAGTCGTAAAGATGAGGCATGGAGAGTCATAAAGGCACAGAAATTACTTGCCAGATCCTCCGTCTGTCTTCAAGACAATAACGTCAAATCTCAGCTTGTTTTGTGGCTCCCCTGCTCCCGACTGCTGGTATCGCCCACCTGCTGCCGCTGCCATCCCCGGGTGTGGCTCGGCCAGACAGACACACACAGACATGCAGGTGATGCAGGACACAACTGACGCAGGAGGAAGGTACGTAGTGTTGTATCCTTCTGTACCAACCACCGAGGTTCCTTCCAAGTATCCTGTGGTGGAGGTGTGTGGGCTGCGCTGCACCTGCGCTCCTTCAGTATCCCCAACTATACGCATTTCGGTACATCGTACTTACTCTTGTACAATCCATTGGTTTATGTGCGTATATATATATATATATATATATATATATATATATATATGGCATACTAATGTGGCCCTTTCCTTTGACAAGTACCTTTTCATAAACAAAAAATGCCTCTAAGAAGAATCTAAGTTCAAAATACTAAATGATCTATGTTAACAAAGTACTAACCAACAGTGAATGGCAAAGAGAATTTCTTATAATGGTTCAGGAGGCTGGGCATTTCATCTCTTTATTCTGGAATTTCATCCAGTTATTTTGAAATTCTATTGTTATTTTACTATGAATTACAACTTTGTCTACTGAAAAGCTTCATTTACTGGTGTGAAGTTTCTTATTTAGTAAAAAATAAAAACAGATAGATCAAATCGTTCCTTTAAACTTACAGTTAAAGGACGTGTGGTGGACCCTTCCTCCCGTGTGTGGCCAGGAACAACGTTGTCAGAAGGTGAAGGCCTCTACTCCCTACACCAGCAGTTGTAGTTCTTCTGCTATAGAGGGCGGTGTAGGACCCTGGGAGCTGCAGTGCTGTGAGCTGTGTGGAGCTCTGCTGTGGTAGGGACTGTGGAGGCCCTGCAGACTTAGCGTTGCTGAGGTCTGTGTGGGGCATTGTGGTGCTGGGGAGACGTGTGTGACCCTATGGTGCTGAGAGCTGTGTAGGGGCCTACGGTGATTAGGGTTGAAAGGGCCCCTGCAGTGCAGGGTACCGCGGGCAGTGCGGGACCCTTCTGTTCTGGGGGTAATGTGGGACCCTGCAGTGCCGGGGGGGGGGGGATCGTGAAGTCCTGCGGTCCTGAGGGCAGTGTGGAGCCCTGGACTGTTGCCTGCTGTAAGGGGCCCCTGTGGTCCTGGGAGCTATATGGGCCCCTGCAGTGACAAGGGTAATGTGTGGCCCTGTGAACTAAGGGATGTGTGGGCCAATACGGTGCTGGGACCCTGCACTGCTGTGTGGGGTCCTGTGGTGCTGAGGAATGTAAGGGCTACTGCGGTGCTGTGGGCTGTGTGCGACCTTACGGTGGTAGGGGTTGTAAGGGCCCCTACGGTGCTGGGGCTGTGTGGTCCACTGCGGTACTGGGGGCTTTATGCCCTATACTGTTGGGGTAGGATTGGTCTCCCGCCGGCTCGTGTCTCCAGTGGTCCACGGTGAACCCAAAGTTAAGTTCCTCTGGCCATGGAATATATGCCACTTAAGGTCTATGGCTCCCTATATTTGACGAGCAAGTGTCATTTTACATAACTGTGACGTCGCGGCGCGTGTGGGTAAAGTCTTTACTCCATGAGCTTGATCCCGGGTCCTTTGTATCCATGACCAGTTCTCACACCGTTCGCCCACGTTCCAAGCACGGCTTCTCCAGCGTGACAGGAAACTGAATGGATTCATTAAATATTTTATTCTGGTAATTACTACACTACATTGCGTACTGGTGGGCCAAGCTGAGGTAGTCTCTGCTCCCACCACAGCCTCACTACCTCAGCCAAAGCCATGACCTCAAAGGAGAACATGGCTCATGTCCCGCCTTAGGGCGCCCGCTCGCACCCTTCATTCATTCAAATCCCAAATCGTAATGTTTATAAATTTTGGTTAAGGAGGCCGTTGGGGCGGGTAAATGTGTATCCTGGAGATGGTGAAAGTGTGTTATGGGGTTGGCGTGCCATGTAAAGCAAGTCATTAACTTGGAGACATGTAATTAACTGGTCCTTTACGGTGGCCCTTCTTCCAGTCTCCCGAGGCAGTTGGAGGCTCCGCTGGGAAAAAAATAATGTTTCTTATTTTCTTTCTCTTTATAATTACGTTCACGTCAAATGATTCAGTGTGTTCAACTTGACGTAGCTGGGATTACCAGATGGTCTTGACACAACATGGGTAGTCAGAGGTGCTTACTGAATATAATTACAAACATTATGTCTTTGCAATTTCCTATAATTTTGTCTTTTTCTGGAAAATGCCTATAGGTATAGGCAGACATAATGGAGAGAGCATAATTCGTAAACCACTTCGAAGTTAAGGGTTTCCTGATGACTACACAAAGAATAATATGAAGCATATTAAATAATATCCTTCCATTCACTAAACTGGAACATATCTTGTGGTTCACAACCCACTGTTGCACGATACATTTTTCAACTCTGTGGAACAACAGTACAGCAAAACTGTTTGCCCGGGCGGCAGGATGATTTGCGGCCACTCCAGCTTCCAAAAATATGACTCTTGACTCGCGGAACCAACTAGAGCAGCAGAACAACACACCCAGGCTTCATCTCATTGAAAGTTGTCTGTCCAAACATTCCCATAAATCTGGAATATCACTAAATGTCATAACTCAAAACTTGATCCTCATATTTGCATTTCGGAACGTCGGGCCGTTTCCAAAAGTTGTGTGTGTGTGTAAACAGGGGTAAAAAAGTTACGATTTATGGAACGTGTTGTGACATAAAACTGACGTACGGTTTTCAGATATGAACTCCATTTCATCCATCTTGGCGTACCGTCATTAAATGGACCTTACAGGCCACATTAAATAACACTTCCCCCCAAGAAAAAGATCTTTCAAGACCACTATTGAACACATCCATACGTCTCCAATTACTTGGATGACCAGAAATAAAAGACAAACAGGGTAAGAGCTTTCAAATATAATAGTTATTTCCCAAGATGTCTTATCAAACTAAGGCTGGCAGTTCAGTGTATCCGCAACTTGGTCGTTTACTGGCGGGGGGCTGAGCCACTTCAAAGGGAAGAGTTTGGACTGGTAATTTCAAGGAAGGCTTCGCTACACTGCATCTGACCTTAATGAAAGACCCGCTCCACTCTTTTTATCATCCGCTGAGAAAGAGAGAGAGAGAATGTTGCCTAGTTTCCTTCTTACATCTTGCCGCAGCGCACCCCTCATTCACGACGACCGGTGATGCTACTCTCACTCTTTCTCTATGACAGATAGTAGGTGCTAGGCAGCCACCGACAGGAAGGTACCATTTGCCTGGTACCTCATGACGGTTGAACATCGAGCCAGCACTTCAGTAACTGTTAAATTTCATTCCTTTGTCTCAGGTAGCTTTCTTTTTTTCTGCCTCAACCACACGTAGACAGGTGGTTTTCATTCCATAAACATACAACCTCTCCATCTCGCACTTAACACTTGACAACACGTAACTCACCATGACTTGTTCTTCGTAACTCTATAATTTCCTACGGTGAGCACTACGCATTAGCCTTGCCTTATGGCAAAGTTTTGTCGTAAGTATTTGTAAGTAAACAATCCCTGGGATGCCAATCAATGATACTAATGTCCTGCTTGGTACGACGACAGATGGTGGCACTGCTTCCCTCTGCCACCACGGCAGATGATGGTATTACCTCCTCCAGCCACCAAGACAGATGATGGTACTACCTCCTCCTGCCACCACGACAGATGAGGGTTCTACCTCCTCCAGCCACCAAGACAGATGATGGTAAAACCTCCTCCTGCCACCAGGACAGATGATGGTACTACCTCCTCCTGCCACCAGGACAGATGATGGTCCTACCTCCTCCTGCCACCAAGACAGATGATGGTACTACCTCCTCCTGCCACCAGGACAGATGATGGGACTACCTCTTCCTGCCACCAGGACAGATGATGGTACTACCCCCTCCTGCCACCAGGACAGATGATGGTACCACCTCCTCCTGCCACCAGGACAGTTGATGGTACTACCTCCTCCTGCCACCAGGACAGATGATGATACTACTTCCTCCTGCTACCAGGACATATGATGGGACTACCTCCTCCTGCCACCAGAACAGATGATGGGACTACCTCCTCCTGCCACCAGGAGATATGATGGGACTACCACCTCCTGCCCCCAGGACAGATGATGGGACTACCTCTTCCTGCCACCAGGACAGATGATGATACTACCTCCTCCTGCCACCAGGACAGATGATTGTACTACCTCCTCCTGCCACCAGGACAGATGATGGTGATACCTCCTCCTGCAACCAGGACATATTATGGGACTACCTCCTCCAGCCACCAGGACAGATGATGGTACTACCTCCTCCTGCCACCAGGACAGATGATAGGACTACCTCCTCCTGCCACCAGGACAGATAATGGGACTACCTCCACCTGCCACCAGGAAAGATGATGGGACTACCTCCTCCTGCCACCAGGACAGATGATGGTACTACCTCCTCCTGCCATCAAGACAGATGATGGTACTACCTCCTCCTACCACTAGGACAGATGATGGTACTACCTCCTCCAGCCACCAGGACAGATGATGGTACTACCTCCTCCTGCCACCAGGACAGATGATGGTACTACCTCCTCCAGCCACCAAGACAGATGATGGTACTACCTTCTCCTGCCACCAGGACAGATGATGGTACTACCTCCTCCTGCCACCAGGACAGATGATGGTACTACTTCCTCCTGCCACCAGGACAGATGATGGTACTACTTCCTCCAGCCACCAGGACAGATGATGGTACTACCTCCTCCTGCCACCAGGACAGATTGTGATACTACTTCCTTCAGCCACCAGGACAGATGATGGTTCTACTTCCTCCTGCCACCAAGACAGTTGATGGTACTACCTCCTCCTGCCACCAGGACAGATGATGGTACTACCTCCTCCTGCCACCAAGACAGATGATGGTACTACCTCCTCCTGCCACCAAGACATGATGGTACTACCTCCTCCTGCCACCAAGACAGATGATGGTACTACCTCCTCCTGCCACCAGGACAGATGATGGTACTATCTCCTCCTGCCACCAGGACAGATGATGGTACTATCTCCTCCTGCCACCAGGACAGATGATGGTACTACCTCCTCCTGCCACCAAGACAGATGATGGTACTACCTCCTCCTACCACCACGACAGATGATGGTACTACCTCCTCCTGCCACCAAGAGAGTTGATGGTACTTTCTCCTCCTGCCACCAGGACGGATGATGGTACTACCTCCTCCTGCCACCAGGACATATGATGTTACTACTTCCTCCTGCCACCAGGACAGATGATGGCACTACCTCCTCCTGCCACCAGGACAGATGATGGTACTACTTCCTTCTGCCACCAGGACAGATGATGGTACTACCTCCTTCAGTCACCAGGACAGTTGATGGTACTACCTCCTCCTGCCACCAAGACAGATGATGGCAGTACCTCCTCCTGCCACCAGGACAGATGATGGTACTATCTCCTCCTGCCACCAGGACAGATGATGGTACTACCTCCTTCTGCCACCACGATCTATTATGTTACTCAAGTCCTTTTTTATCAGCGCCTCATGAGAAAAAAAATACTGATAATTTCTGCTTATGTCCGTCTCAAATAATGGAAAACCCTGTAACTGTCCCATATATCTCTTTTATGTCAGGGACTGGATGTGGTCTTTTAGGCCCCAGGCAGTTGGTTTTTTCTTCTCTTTCAGGACGACTTTCTAAAGCTGCTGTCTCATATCACGAGTCCTTGATCTTGTGAAACTGTTCCAGATGCTGCCCTATAGAATACAAGATCATTTCCTGCAGAGGTATTAAGCTTATAACACAGGAGTCTTCCATCTGGTTCCGTATAGTACTGGAATATTTCTGAGCATCAGATTCTTTTCTGTACATTAGATCCTGTTTCACAAAGGATTCGATCCACTGTTACGGAGCATTAGATCGTCTCCCTAAGTTAAGTAGATTTACTTCGAGTGTTTTCGATTCTTTGCACAGGGTTCCAGACAGCACCTAGCACTGCTGTGAGCGAGGGCTGGTGGGTGGCAGTGCACCTCTGGTGTAACCAAACCCAAGCGCTGATAAAGTTTAACAATAGATCCCACACCGGACACCTGACTCTTGCACGCTGAGCAGCAGGCATAGCCAGATTCCTACACGCATGTGACAGACAGGAGAGAGAGAGAGAGAGAGAGAGAGAGAGAGAGAGAGAGAGAGAGAGACAGACAGACAGACAGAATACCAATTCATCTTCCTCTTTCTGTAACTGAAAAAGCCACAGGAACAGGTTATGAGAAAGGACGATTAACGCAATGAAAATCGTAGAACAGGACATCTACATAAAATCAACTTCAGCATCTGTATGATATTAAAAGACCTTCCAAAAGAGAAAGGTTGACCTCACCTTTGCCTTCAACTTACGAAGCAGTGACGAGAGGAGCTGTACACCTCCAAACACAACGACCGATTTACACCAAAGACGTTCCAGCCTCAGATTACGGAGGAGTCCGACTGATGACGGTGATGACTGGACGAGCAAGGCAGACAACGGTACACCTGTCAACCTGTGACCGTGACACATCCATCAGGTGATGACGGAGGAAGACATGTCAGGGTCAGCTCAAAGGCTCGGCCACTATAACACGGGTCGTACCGTCGTGCTCAAATGGCTAGAGGAGAGGAAAGGCTCTAGCAGCCTTTGGGAACTAGCGTAGCCTTGGAATGTCGTTCCTGACGCTTATGAGAAAGGCCGTGAAAATTGTAACTATCTGTAGTGTAGGCATATAGTGGGTCAGACTCCCAATCTGGTGGGCCAGCAGTTGCCCAGACGCCTGGTGTGGTGGGCCATCAGTGGTCCACGCTCCTGGTGTGGCCTCGCCACTGTTGCCATCTCTTGCCAGTCCTTACCAAGAACATCCGCCACTCTTCCTCCCACAAGAGGCGTGCCTGTGAGCGAAGTCTTCAGCATTTCACAGTAGAGACAGATGCAAGGAAATAACAGAACAGATATGGCGACGATCAATAGTCGAATCATTAACTGATTACACGCACTTTTCACCCTAAAATCATCCTGCCTGAAGGACGACCTTTACAATACTGAAGCTTCCACCCTAGTGGCCCCGCTGAGGAGGTTGACAGCATCAACAAGATACTAACCCACATCCTTCCATAGGGCCTAATCCATCAACACCCATAAAGCCGTGGCAGAACCTTAAGGACTATCCCCTTTAGTCCCGCTGCGCCCTTCCTCACTCATGCATTTAGGGACTTCATCATCAGGGCAGGTCAGGGCCTCTTGTGGGGGGCTGTGTTTGGGGCCTCGGGCAGCCTCATCAAGAGGGGGGCTTAACACGTCTGTAGGTCGGCATGGTTGTGGCTCCCCTCCTCCATCTCTCCTTCCATCACTCCTTCCCTCCGTCATCTCTCTTTCCATCACTCCTTCCCTTCTCCACTCCTTATCTCTCCGTCCACCACATCTTCCCTCCTAATATCTCCGTCCATCACTCCAACCCCTCTACCCTCCTCCCATTTACCCCTCCCTCATCTCTCCTTCCCTTCTCCCCTCCCTTATATCCCCTTCCCCTCTCCCCTCCCTCACCTCTCCCTCCATCTTTCCCCTCCCTCATCTCTCCTTCCCTTCCCCCCTCCCTCATGTCTCCCTCCATCACTCCTCCTCTTCTCCCCTCCCTCAGCTCTTCCTCCATCTCTTCCTCCCTTTCCTCATCTCTCCTTCTCCCGGTCCACATCTTTAATCACCTTCCGAGGGGATTTTCAGATTCTGAGTCTTTACTAAATACATCCTAGTATTTATTCAGGTCGTCCTAACCTCCTGTGTGGTACCCACTACCCTGGTACTACTGCTGCCTCACTGGCGTCTGGGTAGTTTCCTTCGTCTCTGATGGATGACGGTTCGTGTGGTGATGTGGGCTTAATGGTGGTGAGACTTTATCTCCCGTGCTGCTGGCTCTATGATGATCTGTAGATCTGCATACTGTAGTGGCCGAGGCTCTGTCTTGTGTAGCTGCAAATGGTGGTGGTGTGGTGGGCGGGTGACAAAGGTTCACATTCCATAAGTCTTATGTTTACATAAAGTGGTGGTGGAAGCTCTATGTCCACAAGAGGAGTCGGTGGCTCTATGTCCATCATGTAGCACAGGAGGAGCTGGAGGGTTTACGTCTCCCGGTCTACATATGTACAAGAGCTTTCTTCATACGTACACCTGAGCTCTGCCTTCACGTGGACACCAGAACCTTATGTCTACATGTCCAGCCTCACGTTTCCATGTATAATGCTGGAGGCACCATCATCACACCTGCCTCGCTCACCATCCTCCACAGACAGTGTGTCTCCCGATTCGTTTATAAAACTCCATAAAGCTTGGCAAATAAAGAAAAAGAATAATACTCTACATAAACAGAGAGAACATCAATTAGGCTTTGATCAACAGGCTGGCAGAGTGGAGGGGAGTCAACACGGTGGTAAGGGGTGACATTTCCAGCACATAGGCTGCCCGCCTCGCGGTCTGGAACAGACACCAGTTAAAGGGGCCACGTCAAACTCGATACTCATAATGCTGCTTCTGCCGTTGGACGACGGTACACACACACACACGATTCCAAACAAAACTATACAAATGAATACGCAAAACAAACACGCACCTAAACAAAAAACAAAAAAATCCACACAAAAACAAAACATCCAGCCGTGATTCGCGGGTTCAGTTGGAACCAGCCCGACTGGTTCATTAAGAGGAGGACGAGACTCCTGTTGAGGTCATAGATCCGGGCCCCACGCTGGGCGAAAATTTTCAGGTAAAAGTATGGAGTAGCACGAGCCTAAAAACTCGCCTCCTCGTGATGCAAAAATAGTTAATCAGTGAAAGTCGTCAGACTGCACACCTGCGAGGGGTCATCTCCACCTTGTGGCCCCTCACCTGTGGCGTCCTACAGTGCTACGAAGATGGAAGGTCTTACCTTCCTCATCCTTATCAATGATACCTTGATGGAGGCACCTGCTTGAGGGAGAGACGTCGACAGCACTAACGTTTGTGTCAGAAATGACAACAGCTCCCCCAACCACAGCGCCCTCCTAGATTCAGCACCCGTCCAAGCCAATAGAGCAGGATCACCGCCAACTACTGTCACCAGCAACCAAACCAAGACAGTGAACGTGAACATCAGCTTCGCTTCCAACCTTGCCCATCCCTCTATTGTCTTACTACGCCACCAGCATCTTGACCCACCTCCCTACTGCCGCACTAAACCACCAGCCCCATCAGGGACGTCTAGTTCAGCGAGGTTTTCGGCGTCACCTGCCCCATCAAGTTCAGCCAGAGTTTTCGCGTCACGCTGGAGGATAAACTAAGGAGGATGGTACACGTTATCACCAGCATCAAATCCTCCAGCAATCGTCTGAACATTCTACGTCGTCTCATGAGACTTGAACTCCCTTCCTAACTATCGTTCTTCCTATTGAAACCTATACCTTCCCCTTATGCGACTTCTTCCGTACCCGGCACACGACAAAGCCTACAAGAAAAGGTTCAGAAAAGAGCACCACCTCACACACCACCTGTCAAGAGGCACTCAAAACACTGGTTCTTTCGACTTTCTCCAACCCTCACCCTGACCGTGATCGACAGCTTGAGAATAAGCCACTGAATCATTTTTGCCACCGTCACCTCACTGCCGACCAGAGATCCTCGTCCCCGAGTTAAGGTTCGGGACCACAACCGCATCGAACCCACAAGAGCTGGTCCAGACCGCTACAAGAGCAGCCCCGTCCCAACCACTGTAAACATCATTAATAATTTAAATCAACCCCCAACCTAGTGTATGTGCAGAGACTGTCTGCCTCACTCCCCTACCTTTTTATAGGCCCTGTGTTTATGCTGGGTGTATTTTCACAGTTGAATTTTCAGCCCACTACTGCAGTTAATCCAATAAAGCGTTTAATATCATTTAGAAAAAAAGAGGGAAACATTCATAAAGACGGGTATCAAGGACAAACCCATCTCACGGAAGGTCCAAAGTTCGAGCAAGCCTACCCCGCACGCCACAGGGCCCTAAAACACCCCAACACCACACACACACACACACATTAGAGGGCCCACAGCCAGGGCCCCGCACGCTCCAAAGGGTTCCAGCCCAGCAGGACCTCCCACACACTAGAGGGCCCACTAAGCACCACCAGTGAGCTGGTGTTTCATGAATCAGCGAGACAGATGGCTCGCTTGGGGCCCGTCCTTCCCACGGGATAATTGAATTTAAAGTTTTTTCTCTCTCTGGTCCATTCCGTCACACTGTTTAGCACTGTTATTATTTTTCTATTGTTTGTGGTTGTGGGAGGTGTGTGCAAATTTAATATTTCGGCGTGGGTGAATAGTAATAAGTAAAAGAGAAATTCACGCAACATTTCCCAAAATGAAATAAAGCTCCGATTAAACAGTGAGCCAGAAATTCGAATGAAACAATAAACCAAAGCTCCGAATAAGACAATGAACCGTAGCCCCAGATGAATCAATGAACCACAGCTCTGAATGAGACAGTGAACCGAAGCTCCGAATGAGATAATGATCCAAAGCTCCGACTTAATCAATTGACCGAAGTTCCGAATGAGACAATGAACCGTAGCCACGAATAAATCGATGAACCAAAAGTCTGAATGAGAATAAGCCGAAGCTCTGAATGAGACAACGAATCAAAGCTAAGAATGAAGAAAACTGCATTGATATAAACACTTGCACAAAAATAGTTAACGAATCTCATGTTATATCTCCTTCAATATTCATTTATCTCCCAAGACTGTGGTTAACTACAAGGAGTCTCCCCTCAACAGTCACTAACTGACCACAAGACATTTGGAGCTCTCCTTCCTCTACCAGTCACACCCACACACCAGTTTCTTTAAACTGTCTCCTCCTTAGGGTCAAACTGCCCTATTTACAATTTCCCAGTACACGTGAAGCCTTAGGGCCAGTCTTTGGTGTGTTTTTCTTATGGAACCTCCCAATCGAAGGCAAACTTTCACAAACTTTCTCCTCGACGTTCTCAAACTTAAACTCCTACTCTTCTAAATGGCCTCGGGTGAGCATCTCGGTTCCTGAGCCATTTTTACCAATGTCCTAGACAACGATTTATTCTCCTGCAGATCCTAAAGTACCGATTTAAAAGATAAGGACCCACTAAATCCTGGTGATACCCCTTTATGTTCTAAGAAACCCATACTCACATCGTCTCGTGTCTCTGTAGGTACTGGAATCATTGTGTTGTTACATACTGTTTACCTTCACTATTCTAAGATTATCTTGGTAAGTAATGTAGCGTCAGTAAATACCCTAAGACAAAATCTGTAAATACATGAATCCCTTTTTATATGTCAGAATCCCTTCACACGTGTTCCATTCTATCTATGTCTTGGAATCAGTTTGTGGATCCAGAGAATCCCTCCCCCGAATGGAGAGCTCTTCTGGACCACTTCATTCTTCCTGCACATCCCTACACCGTCCTTCATCTCTCCATACATTAGGAGTTCCTTCTAAGAATTTCTAAGTATGCCATAAAATACCTCCAGCGCCCACGGAATCCCTCAGGACATCTTTGTACCCTGGAGGTTCAAATCCCCACGTACACCCTGAGACACCCTCCCTCCCTCCATGCTGACATCCTCTAAGCCTGCTAGAATCACTCTACATACTTATGAATTCTTTAACTGGGATTAGAATATTTCTGTGCGGTCTAGTATCTCCCTGCTAGTCACATGGCACCAATACACTTACCTAGGATTGCTCTCTAGGTTCTAGAATCACTTGGAAGATCATATCCTGTGAAGCGTGTGTGTGTGTGTGTGTGTTTATTTTTTTTCTTTTTTTTGTGTGTGTGTGTTTAAGATAGGGGGAATTTGGAGAGGTGAGTGTCGGCATAACTAAGAGCAGACTTATGAGGCCCCAGGCCATGAATGGGGCCACACAAATGAGGCCATTTGGTGCTAGGTGAGGGCAGGAGGGCCAGGTGCTGGAGCCCCCAGAGGGCTGCGGCCGGCTGACAGTGAAGCTCAGGTATTATTCACTACAACCTTTTTGGCCACCAAGCCTCATAAATAATGGACACCTTAATCCTGTAGGGAAAAAGTCACTGGCCGCTGGGCCGACGGCAGCCCGTGTGCGCGTGTGTGCTGGAATACAGTGGTATACGTATGGCTGTTGATAAGTTAGTCCCACACTCAACCGTACATACGCACTGTCATGTGTTAAGCAAGACGGTACGACCCTTGGGCAAGACGGTACTACCCTTGAGTATGGAAATACGACCCTGAAATATGACAATACGACCGTTGGGTGCGATGGCGTCTCTGGCCTTTGACTTCACCCTTAATGGTTGGGTCAAATATCAAGCCATTATACTCAAGGGCCGTAAAGAGTGGTCGTATCAAGGGTTGCACCACCGCGTTCAAGAGTCGTATCGCTGTGTTCAAAGGACGTTGCAACGAGCGTTAGGGTCGTACCCATGAGCTTCAGGGTAGTAGCATCGTCCACAAAGTTCTTCCCCTCGCACTCAAAAGCCGTACTTCCCTGTCTGGGGGTCGTATAGCTGTACTAAAGGGTCGTACCCTCGTATTCATGAGTTGGTCGACGCATTCAAGGGTTGTACCGTCCTGCTCAAGGGTCGTATATCCTCCCGCTAAAGTATAACGCGTAAAATCCTGGTAAATATACAGCCCGCCAAACTATAACATTCAGAGTAAAGTTTGTAAATATACGTCTCGCCAAAGTATACTGCGCATACAAAAGTACGTGTTACCGATTTCTCGCGCAAGCGGGGTAGCGTCACGAACAGATGTAATAACCTCAAGAAAAAAAAAACGTTCGGGTCGTTCCTCAGTTGCTTCTGTTCGAAAGTAATACAGGAGGGGTGGATTTCCAGTACCCCCCAACCCCTCGCCCCCGGCTTCCGCCCCTCTTACTCGCCTTCTACGACACAAAGAAGAATTCTACGTGGGCAGCATTCCTTCTCCTGTCTTACTGTATTCCCAAAAAAAAAACTATATATATATATATATATATATATATATATATATATATATATATATACATATATAATTTAGGAACATGTTAACTTGACATTTAATCATTGTTCACTTCTTATAATGCTCTCAACATGTCATATGGACACCATCCGTAGCATTAACACATCACTAACTGCTTAAGAACATCGAAATCATAAAACTCACATGATGTTATAAAGTTCGCATTCTCATGTCCCAGTTTACACTTGTGGTGCTTCTTACCTGCTCGAACCAACGAAACAATGAACCCGAAGCTCACGACTGGCTTCAGACCTGTATGGTCCGGAACCGACCTAGTTTTGGAAACATTCACATGGCTAGGTTTGCCCACTATGTCTAGACACACATGAAATAATACAAAATACATCAGAGAAAACAGGTTTCCTATCCATGACATAAAGAGTTCATATTAAGTCTAAATAAAGAAAAGGTATCACTCTCCCTTTACAAGGGGTTCGACTCTCCTGAAAAATCGATAAACAGTTGTAGGGGCGTAGAGACGCCCGAGGTGGTTGGTTGCTGGTGCACAAAGTCCGTGTCAACAGTTGTCACAGTACAAACACATCTCACCAGATGTGGAGGAAAACATATCGTGGACAAACATGAACATAAACTAGTTTAAACAGAATACCCTACCTTGGTAACATGGCATCAATAAACAGAGCGACACATAAGTCAGAGGCTTATAATCCATAACAAACTTACAATCTACAAAAAAAAAAAAAAAAAAATCTATGACAAAGTGAAAGTCTATAACTTGTACCTGTGAGAGTCGTGACATGACAGCATAGTACATAGCAATATATAAGAGAAATGCCTTACACTCTACAACAAACTTGTTCCTGGGTGAAGGCAGCTCCTGTAGTCTGCTGTGCCCCTGCTATATATAATTCCTGCAAACACTGAGAATCCATATTAGTTGAGGGACGTGAATTTTGACCTGTGCACATGCTAGTCATACGTCAAGAGACACGTGTAGTGGGAGACAATCATCAGCTGGACAAGTGTCATGGCTGCGTGTCAGGAGAGACACCACACCTGAGCGGTGCTCTAGGAACAGCAAGGGGCAACAAGCAGGGGCAACTAGGGTGACATGCAAAGCAGACACGAACAGTGCGGCCGAAGGGCTGTCCGGGGCCTCCCTATAATCCTTCCTGGTGCCCTCCGTCACTCACCAAGCTCCTCTCCATCCCTCTCTCCCTCTTTCTCTCTCTCTCCCTCTCTCTCTCTCCCCCACCATCCTTCCTTCTTCAGAATCACTAAACGGATGGTGCTGTTTCTTCTCAGTCTGGCATTTCCCAGTCTAATTAATTCTTCTTGAACATTTTTTTTTTGCCATATTTTACACACCCCATCCTCCCGTGTGTCCCCATGCACCAAGTTCCTTCCGTGGGCCATTCTGGCCATCCCGTCCCTCCTGCTCCTGTGGTCCTCGTTGCCCCACATGCTCCAGGCTGGCCTTTCACTGCTTCCTACCTTTACTGGCGCCATCCGGCCCCCTCAGTATGGTGCATTCCTCAATGTTCCCGTAGGGTTGGAAGAGCTGCCGTACATCCTCTTCTGTCTGTTGTTTACTTAGCATGCCCACGAACAGTTTCCTGTCCTCTGAAATGACGAGAGGAACCCTGTTGTAGTCCTTCTTCAAGCGCTGTGTCACTGCACAATTATGTAATAGTTTTGATTTTTTTTTTGGTTTGTTTGGGTTTGCCTTTAACTTCAGGTTTGTTAGAATAGTGAAGACATATGCGATTATTACTAGAGAAAAGAGGGGAATGCGGTCTTATAAAACCTCCCTCATTATTAGCATCATCGATACAATACTCATCAAATGTTGAACTAACGACTATGAAGGTCATGACAAGTGTCAGAGTCGCCGACTCCTTCAAAAAATCGACTTCATAGTCGGTAAAAAACTACATCAAATTGCCAAGTTTCTGTAACGTGGTGGTAGTGAGGCATAGAAGAGGATATAGCAGCTCTTTGCGAGTCTTTGGTGCGGGACATGAGATTCACCCAAAAATCCAAAGAAAAAAAAAAGAAGAAAAAAATATAAATATATATGGAAAAAATATCGTGGGTACTTTTGGTGTGCAATTTTCTTGGGTAATCTCTGTGAATGCAGAGGTCAGACTGCGAGGGTAAAATGTCTGTATTCCAAGTTCAGAAAATTACATTCTATTTATCTAAAAAAAAGGTTGGAGGGCTGAGGGGGGAATATTGGGGGGAAAATCCTGCTCTGTTTGCAGTCTTAACGAGCCAAAGGAAAATAAAAAAGTCACAAAAAAGTCAAACAGAGACAAGGTCATACAAAACACTGGGGCTTGGTGAAAAATGCCAGCCGAGTGACCTGGTGATACAGGGTTCGAGACAAAAATATGTGAGGGAAGAGGCAGTACAGCACAGATCCTGCTTCACCTACCAACTGATTCGCAAATAAACTGGGTCTGTCACGCCAGGTTGAGTACGACATTCAATTATGACCTGTTACTTGTGTCTTTAAGTGGGTAAGTGATCGTAAAGTATGCCAAGTGAACCTGTCTCACGTTAGCCTCAGCAACTGTCTCGGACACTTCATTTTTTTTTTTTAAATGTTATCATTGTGGTGACATCGACTATGGGGTCGCTCTGTGTCCTACAGTTTATACCTGTCGCTTCCTGATCACGTGTCAAAGTGCACAATGTGATATGCAAGTTCTCCATGACACCTGTCAACACCTTCAACAACTGTATGGGACCACTACAGATTATGGAGGTCGTTAGGTGTTATCTCTTAGGGCATCATGCCCTGAGAGCAGTGCCTCTTGCATAGCTCCCTCACGAGGCATTTCGGTGACAAGATGTGAGA
>JAYMFT010000027.1:15257-26315 GCA_038088735.1 Panulirus argus | reverse complement strand
GAATATATATATATATATATATATATATATACTGCATCGCAGAGCGCAGATGAAGGCTTGCAAAACACCCCTTAAGCAAGACGGCGTGACTCTTGGTCGGAGAGGCGCGAACCCTTGGGCCACACGGTACGATCCTTGGATATGACAGCCTGGCCTTCTGACCTACTCTATACGGGTCCGGTCAAGAGGACAGGTCATCATTCCTAGGGGTAGTACCGTCTCAAGCTCAAGGGTCGTACCACCGCGTGACAGGGTCGTACGGTCGTATTCAAGGGGTTGACGTTGTTTGGCGGTAGCAGTGCCCGTCGCCCGTGCCTCGTCTGGCGTGACTCCCCGTCATTGTAACTGCTCCATATTTATTGCCACACATAATGGACTCGCGACTTCATCACGCCACGCTGAAATCATGCTCTCTCTTTCTTTAAATCCCCAGATATAAGGTCCTTGTCCTACGGCCGTGCGGCAGTCCACTATGTCGAGGAAGCGAGGCTGTACGCCAGACACAGGGGTTCACCGCTGCCTTTAGAACTCCTTCGGGCTCCCGCTGCTGCTGTAGGGGGGTAGGAACGAGATCTCTGGGTCCTCTGCTGTGTGAGTACGAGTCCTCCCGGACTACTGCTGTGGGAGAGGACGAGTCCGTTCGGGTAGTGTCAACAGAAGTATGGCATGCCTGTGGATCACGCTGGGGTTCCAGTATGGACCCGCTACCAGCGTGAAGTGTGAGGGAAGGTTGCCATTACTGTAGGTCCGCTGACTGACTTATGGAGGAGCGAACAGGCACCAGCCCGAGCCACGCCGAGAACACATGGCCTCCAGATGCATAATTAATTCGCGCCAAACTCCGTCCGCGCCGCGTTGCCAACACCTCGCCTCCCTCACGTGCGCGATAAAGAACACAAGGATCCTCCCGACGACTGTTACCACTGCCGGGAACGGCGCTGTTGTTGACATTACGATGAGAATTAGAGCGTCGAGAGAGGGAGGGGCGGAGGGCTACTGCTGCTGCTGCTGCTGCTGCTGCTGGGCAGCGGCGGCGATGGTGGCGCGGCTGGGGGCGGGCAACGGAAGCGGCGGCGGCGGCGGCGGCAGCGGCAGCAGCAGCGGCGGGCGGCGTCCACATGTTGCTCTGTTGGAGCCACAGGTCCCTCCCTGGGCGGCGGCCAGGACGGGCGCGGGCCGGTGCCGCTGGCTCCGTGCCTGGCGTCATGCAAGGCGGGAGTGCAACAAGTGTAGGGGTAGGTTGGTTACCTGGCTGAGGGCGGGGTAGTGGTAGAGGTGAGGGCGGACCTCCGTGATGAGAGCCATGACCCTGGCACCCTGGCTGCTCCTGCTGCTGCTGCTGCTGCTGTTGCTCCTGCTGCTACCACACTACTGACGGAGGGGTCCCGCTGCTGCTCACACAGCCGCCTGTGCGTGTGGGGTGTGGTAGAGGTGGTGATGGTGGTGGTGGTGGTTGCGGCTGCGGCTGCGGCGGCGGCGGTAGCAGGCTGGGGGGGAGGGGGAGGCACAGTCCACGCACACGAGGGCACACAGTCCACAGCGGCGAGGCCAGCACGCGACTACGAGGCCCAGCGGGGCGGTGCCACGCCGCTCCACCCGCCCACCCGTGGACACGCCCCCGACCCCCGACGCCACCAATCACCGCGCGCGAGCCGCCGTCCGCGCCGTCGCTATGGCAACCACGCACACACCACATAAATCTGATAATACACAGTTTTCTCCCAGCCCGGCACGGATGCTGCTAGGGGCGCGGCCCGGGCGAAGGGGCGGGAGGCTGCCGCCCAGCTCCAGTTCTGCCCCGCCGCCCCCAGCACCACTCCTACCGCCCCTAGCACCACTCCTGCCGCTTCCAGCACTTTTACAGTCACCCAGCACCACTCCTACCACCCCCAGCATCAGGTCTGCTGCACGCGGCACCAGTCCGCCCGCCCCAGCACCTCTCCTGCTGCCACTAGCACCACTCCTACTGTCCCCAGCACAAGCCTTACCTTCCTAGCACTAATCCTACCGCCCCTAGCACCTATCCAGCTGTCCCCAGCACCAGTTCTGTCGTCCCTAGCATCGGATTTATCTCCCGAGCACCAATCCTGCCGCCCTAGCACCGGTCTGCCGCCCCCATAACAAGTCCTACCTCCCAATACCACTACTGCCGCCACCAGTACCGCCTTCCCTCCTAACTCATGCCGCTCCAAGGACGGAGTCCTGCCGCCCCTAGCACCAGTCATGCCCTCCCCACCAACATCCCTGTCACCCCAAGCACCAGTCCTACTATCGCTACACCAGTCCTGTTGCCCCCTCCATCATTCTAGCCACTCCCAGTGGCAGTACTGCCGCCCCTTCCATCACTCCTACCAACCAACCCCAGTAGCAGTTTCAGCACGAGTCCTACTCCCCCCCTCCCCCTTCCCCTTAGGCACCAGTCCTACCACCCCTGCCCCGCCGCGCCGCCCGTAACTAGCAGTTTCCACAGTCCCTCAGAAGCTTGGTTATGTGAAGACTTCCTCTACCATCCACTGCCTCGTCAGTTTCCTACACCACGTAACCATGTACCGTAACTGAGAGAGACGCAACACCTCTGTGATCCCTATCTTGGTTGCCGACACCTAAACTTTTGGTTTAGTCAACCAGAGCACCGCACCGTGACGGCCACAGCCCTTGTGTGCTGTCTGCGGGTGTACCTGCCACCATGGCCTGTACATGTGCTTCGCGTCTGGCTGCTGCTTCCCACAGTGTCTTTGAAGCGTCGGTCACACGAGGACTGACCATTATGACATCATCTTATTCCCTCAAACAGCTAAGCTGTGGAATTCTCCTTCTCTCGCCTTTCTCTCTTCCTATAACCTTTCTGCCTTTAAGAGACAGCTCTACAAACAACAGAGGAACTCTGATCAAATTCTTCATTCTTTTTCTAAATGTCTCTTTCACCTTTCGCCCGACATGGCGATGATTGGAACACGCGTGCCCGTGTCAAGTCGGTCGGTGTGACTAAACAAAAGATCAACTGAGCCATCAACCTTGGGTTAGGGACAAATCTCAACCCATGGCTCGAAGGCATGCTCCGTGAGTGTCGTCAAACTGTGAGCTTCCGAAGAGACATCTTCAACTTCCGATCCCTCATCCGTGGCGTTCAGTAGGAAAATAAGATGGGACACTTTCTTTCCTCATCCTCATAAATAATGCGATGATGGATTTGCCTGTTCCATGGCAGTACGTCATGGGTCCACCACTGGTGTCAGAGTTGACGACTGCCTTCCCAACTATATACCCTCTACTGTCTCGCTAGGCTCCAGCCTCCTCCAGGACGTTCAGTTCACTAAGATTCTCGATATCAATTTAGGCGATGAACTAAGCAGGAAAGAACACGTCGGGAATATCATGAGATCCTCCTGTTATTGTCTCGGACTCGGACTCCCTCCAATTAATTTAAAAAACATCAACTTTCATTCTTCCAAACTCCACTACGCCCCCCCCCCCTCCTCGTCTAGTCCTCCTCCCTGTCCTCCACACAACGAGGGATACAGGTGAAGATGCCTACAAACAGCGAGCAAGATCATCCCCGGTCCCTCCTACACCACTGGTCCTTCCAACTCTCCTTTACCATCACCTAGACCTCATCCGACAGTCTGGGAATCTCCTGCTTCAATGTCCCCGCCACCATCACATCCTACCACTAGAGATCCATCTTCCATGAGTTGCAGCTCGCCACCACATACGCGGTGAAGCCATCCGATATCGTACAACCTGCTACAAGACCACCTCAACTACAATGTTTATATTAAGACTTTATGTTTAACCCCGCCCCTATTCCCTCCTTTCTACGGTCCCACTGCCTAACTTTCGTGTATTGTCCATGCGTACCTTTAGCCCTCAGCTGCATTTATTGCAATTAACTGTTAACAATTTCTGTTACTGTTTATTTTCATAGGCTCGCGCCACCCTTAGCCCCTACCTTATCGCACTTAAACCGCCACCCACACCCTCAGTCCTACCGTCCATAGCCCCGCCACCCACAGCCCCAGTCCTGCCGTCCAGAGCCCCGTCACCCCGTCACCCACAAACTCAGTCTTGCCGTCCATAGCCCCGCCACCCACAGCCCCAGTCCTGCCGTCCAGAGTCCCGCCGCCCACAGTCCCAGTCCTGCCGTCTACAGCCCCGCCACCCACAGCTCCAGTCCTGCCGTCCATAGTCCCGCCACCCACAGCCCCAGTCCTGCCGTCCACAGCCCGCCACCCACGATCACAGTCCTGCCGTTCACAGCCCCGCCACCTACAGCCCCAGTCCTGCCATCCACTGCCTCGCCACCCGGAACCCCCGTGCTACCAACCCCAGTATCTCTACCCATTACCCAACCATCTCTTCTCAACCTCAGCATCTCCATAACCCATAAATCTTCCATCCTGCATCCAGTATCTCCTCACCAACCTCAGAAATTTCAGACTAAACCCCAGGTACGTCAACCCCAAAACCCCCAAGATTTGCAGTGCCAATTACAAAATCGCCGTCTTTACATTGCCTACATCTCTGCCTAAACTGTCAATCTGCATAGCTCCACTAATAGTGCTTACCTCACAGTTTCCGACTCAAACCCCAGTGCCCAAATCCCTAACCCCTGAAACTCGTCCCTATCGTCCGTCTCTAACCTCAACATCACCATCTATTCCAGCGGATGGGTTGGTAATGACCATTCCAGTCCCATATCCACTATCAACCTCAGTAACCTCACCTAACATGTCTTCAACCCCAGCCTCATTTCAGATCCCCATCACAAACCCCATAATCTCCACTCGACATCTTTCCCCTCTTCCACCTATTTCCGAAATTACCCCAAACCAGAGAACAACTCTAACCTCAACACCTCCGTCTCCAACTGTAGGAGATGCACGGCTTCAATAGCTCCTCTAATTGGACCCTTCAACCTCCGTGCCAATACACCATCTCTGCCATAACCCCAGCAAACTCCCCTCCCCCCCTACCTACCATCGAGCCCAGACCATTAAAACTAAGCCACCAAGGACTCCCAAGTCCTGTACAGCTGCTCCCTTCATGCATCATACATTCATCTTTTTTTCTACCTCCTGTCTTGACACTCTTACCATCTCCTTTTCTGATTTCCGAGCTCATTATTGTCTCGTGTTGTTCCTAACAGCTACGACCAGCCCCCTTCCTGATGTGACCTGTCCCTTAACAGCTACGGCCAGCTCCCTTAGCAAATACGACCCTCCCTAAACATTACGACCTGTTGCTAACGGCTACGCCATGCTCCCCAACAGTAAAAACCTGCCCCTAATAGCTAAGGCCTGTCTCTGAAATACTTGAACCTGCCCTTAACTAACAGCTACAACCTGGCCCTTAAATCTCCATTCTGTCGCCCAAGCTCATGTGCCACTCCCTAGGTTATACATCACACCCCTGCTGCTGTGTAACCAGCCACACTCCCGATGTGTAACTAGCCACATCCCTGCTTTGTAATCAGCCACATCCCTGCCAAACCTTTATCCACATCCCTACTACGTTTCTACCCATACCCCTGCTATGCCTTTAGCCACATCCTCTGCTATGTAACAAGCCACAACTCTGCCATACAACAAGCCACATCCCTGATATACCACTAACCACACCCCTGGCAAGCAACTAGGCTACACATGCAAAAAGCCACACTCCAGCAATGCCTGTAGCCACACCCCTGATATGAAAATACCTACATCCATGTTATGCCACTAGCCACAACCCTGCTATGTGAAGAGTCATGCCGCTGCAATACTTGTAGCCATATCCCTGTTATGTAACTAGCCAAACCCCTGCTATGCCGCTAGCAACACCCCTGCTACGTAACAAACTACATTCCTGCTGTGCATCTCGCCACATCCTTCCAATGTAACCACACCCCTGCTATGCCTGGAGCCAGATTCCTGCTATGTAGATAGCCACACCTTTGCTATTCCTCTAGCCACACCCCAGTTACGTAACTATCCAAACCCTGCTCTTTTACTAACCACAACTCTACCATATTGCTCGTCACACCAGCCACATTCCTATTATGCTTATAGCCATATCCTCGCTTTCTAAACAGCCACACTCTCAGCATGCCTCTAGCACATCCCAGCTATGTAACTAGCCACACCCCAGCTAAGTAACTACCCATATCGCTGCTATGCTTCTAGCCAAGCCCCTGCCAAGTAACTTGTCACACCCGCGGCTATGCAATTAGCCCGAACCCTGTTCTGACGGTAGCCACATCCAAGCTACGTAACTAACCATATCCCTCCTATGCCACTAACCACGCCCCGGCTATGTAACTACCTAAGACAAGGCCACTAATAACAACAGGAAATCAACAAGAAACTTAATAAGAAACTATCAACAAGAGAAGCACTGAAAAGCTAAGAACAAGAACAAGAAAATAGCAACAAAAGAAGAAGAAGAAGAAGAAGAAGAGGAAGGCGATAATGACGTTGATGTACAACAAAAACATGAAAGGGGAATGACAAGGAAAGCGGTGAAAGAAAGAACAAAATATAAAACTCTGACAAAGTTACATTCTCATTATAACAGAACATACACCCCCTGTGACTGGCAACGCAGAAATACACAACAAATAATGTTAAAGTTTACATAAACACAAGGCAGCAAACAAACAAAATCGAGAAAAACAGTGTAACGGAAGGGGAGGGGGAGGGGGGGGCTGACAACGGTAAGGGGGGAAAAGAACCAAGAACAAGATGGGCAAAGACAACAATAGTGTTATAACAAAAAAAAAAAAATGAAGATATAAAAGAAAAATGTTGGGATTGGAACCCCGGTAACAGCAAGGACGACATGAACAGGCACAACACACACACACACATACGTAAACACACACACACACATACGTAAACACACACACGTATCTGACAGTTGCAATGACTGCAAGAGATGGAAACAAGACGAAACAAAACAAAAAATGATAATGGAAAAGAAGGATAAACGAAAATGTAAAAATAAAAAAAGATAATCACACCCAAGGAAGTAACGACAACATACCCATCGTCAACCGTATATCAAGAAATCAACACCTATGCCGAAAGAAAAGGGACGGAAAAGGGCGACACAAAAACAGGAACTTAGGGAAGGGCACGAAAAACAGGGGCTTAATATGGGCACAAATTAAGGACTCGAGCACTGGGACGAAAACAGGGCACACAATAGGGGCAAAAATAGGGATTCGACCAATGACACGAAAACAGGGAACGAAACAGGGGAAAGAAGGGACTAGAATAGCAATAGAAAACAGGAACCATAATAGGAACGCAAAGTAGATCCAAAATGGAGACCCAAAACTAGGAACATAAGAAAAAATATTTAAGAAATTTGTAAGTAGAATACACGTCTAGCAGACTGTCAAGGTAAATACATACAAGTATAGCCTTTTCATTCCCCCACTCCCCCCGGGAGACACGGGGGAAAATCGTAAAAAACTTACACCACAACTACAGACGGTACGCATGCTGAAGTGAATAACAGTGAGTGAGAGATATGTAAAACTGGGAAGCTTGAATGATGATAAGATATGTCACTCATCGAGAGAGAGAGAGAGAGAGAGAGAGAGAGAGAGAGAGAGAGAGAGAGAGAGAGTAATGATAATAAGGAAATGGTGTTAAGAATATAAGGGGAAGGAAATCATATCAGCAGAAGGTTACAACACAATAAAAAAAAGGCTGTGATAAGCACCCCCTTCCCTACCCTACTTCCCTCCCGGACTCCGTCCGTATGGCCAACAACGCCAACACCAGAGCAGACAACAACAACAACAACATTGGGGGAGGGGGGAATGACACCTTGGAAAGCAACAGCAACGTCTTTCGAGACAGCAGCAACAACAACACAACATTAGCTTACTCAACAATAACAACAACAGTAAGGTCAACAGAAACGTCGGCTGGTCTGCACCAACATCAGAAAGGAGAACAATGTCATAAATAAAATGTGTTTAGGGACGACAGAAACACCACCAGGGGGTAACACCAACATCAGTAGGGGTAACATCACCAGGGGTAACACCAACATCAGTAGGTGCAACATCACCAAAGGTAACATCAACACCAGAAGAGGTAACATCACCAGTGGTAACACCAACATTAGTGGATGCAACATCACCAAAGGTAACATCAACATCAGTAGAGGTAACATCACCAGGGGTAAAATCAACATCACCTGAGGTACCATCAACAGGGGTAACACCAACATCAGCATAACTAAAATCACCAGGGGTAACACCAACATCACCAGAGGTATTATCACCATGGGTAACATCAACATCAGTAGAGGTAACATCACCAGGGGAAACATCAACATCAGCAGAGGCAACATCACCAGGGGAAACACCAATATCAGTAGATGCAACATCACGAAAGGTAACACCATCATCAGTAGAGGTAACATCACCAGGGGTAACATCAACATCAGTATAGGTAACATCACCAGGGGTAACACCAACAACAGTAGATGCAACATCACGAAAGGTAACATTAACACAAGAAGAGGTAACATCACCAGGGGTAACACCAACATTAGTAGAGGTAACATCACCAGAAGTAACACCAACATCAGTAGATGTAAAATCACCAGGGGCAACATTAACATCAGTAGAGGTAACATCATCAGGGGTAACACCAACATCAGTAGAGATAACATCTTTAGTAGAGGTAGCATCACAAAGGTAACATCATCAGTAGACGTAACATCACCAGGAGTAACATCAACATCAGTAGAGGTAACATCACCAGGGGTAACATCAACATCAGAAGAGGTAACATCACCGGGGGTAACACCAACATCAGTAGAGGTAATACCTCTAGGGGTAACACCAACATCAGTAGACGTACCATCACTAGGGGTAACACCATCAGTAGAGGTAATATCACTAGGAGTAACATCAACATCAGTAGAGATACCATCATCAGGGGTAACTCCAACATCAGCAGAGGTAACATAACAAGGGTAACATCATCAGCAGAGGTAACATCACCACGGGTAACATCAATATCAGCAGAGGTAACATCACCAGGGGTAACACCAACAATAGTAGAGGTATCATCATAAGGGATAATATCAACATCAGTAGAGGTAACATCACCAGGGGTAACATAAACATCAGTAGATGTAACATCACCAGGGGTAACACCATCAGTAGAGGTAACATCACAACGGGTAACATCAACATCAGTAGAGGTAACATTACCAGGGGAAACATCAACATTAGTAGAGGTAACATCACTTGGGCTAAGAACACATTAAGCAGGGGTAATATCCGTCAACGCAATAACAAAATCGGTTGGGTGTCACAACAACAACAACAACATATAACACAGCAGTATCAGTCTGAACAAAAAAAAAAATTCTCAAAATAACATTAAAAAATCAAGATAACAAACAGAACAACCAGAAACACCAACATCATAAGCAATAAAAAAAATAATCACCAGAAACACCGTAAAAACAATAATGGTAGCATTATTTTTAGGGTCAATTAAGACACCAAAGACAACATCACGACATGAGAGAAAAGAGAATGTATATCAACACCAACATCAAATACAACAGTAGGGAATAAAACATGAACATCATGAAGAAAAACAACAGTACGGACATCTTTAGAGATGCAACAATAACTATAACAACAACAGCAGGGTAACTAACAACATTAACATGGGCAACAATAACATCAGAAAATATAACAAAACATCATCATCAGCAACAAAAACGACGATGTATGAAAACATCAACATCAATATACAAACAACAACAACGGGATAAACATCTGCAGTACAAGAAATATCAATGTAAACAATAAAGAACAACATCGGTACCGGCAATTCTAACATCAGTAGGACGCAAACAACATCAGCAGAGACAATAATAACGTCAGTAAAATGACATCTACAGAGGAAATCAACATCAAAATAGAAAACAATAACATCATGAAGGCAAAAAACATAAATAAGGGTAAAAGTGATATCAATTAGCACAGTAACAGCAGCAGCAGAGAAAGTGTAAATCGCTTACACAACATCAGTGAAGACAAAAGTAACATCCCCTAGACAAAAACACTATTTACGAACGCAACAATGACATCAGCTAGACAACCTTAACTACTTCTAAAGACAACATCTATGGAAACTGTTGTAACATCAATCAAGGACACCACAGAATCAGTGGGGCAGCAACTACAATACTTCTGTAGGGGCAACAGTAGCATCAACAGGGATAACAATATCAGTAAACGTCAACATCGGTAGGTGACCAACTACATCAGTTGAGACTCGAACAAAATAGTCAGCAGAGGTAACAACATCAGTCAATCTAACAATTACAACAGGAACAAAAACCTAACATGGGGCAACAATTACAGGAATGGTTAAGAAGAAAACGAAAAAGATAAAGAAGAAGAAGAAGAAGAAGAAGAAGAAGAAGAAGAAGAACAAGAAGAAGAAGAAAAAAGAAGAAGAAGAACCATAAGTGGTAATAACCACAAACAAGCAACAAAACAGAACAACAGTACAGACAATAAAAGGGACAACAACGGCACAGGCAACAACAAAAACAACTTAAGATATCGAGTTTCTTCTATAAGCAAATAAACAAATAAAAACAAATAAAACTCAGAGCCCTGCTACCCTCCTCGCAAAATGGCTGCATTAACCACCACAGCTTACGAACAAAAAGGAAATTGCTTTGTAAATCAATTAGACTTGACCTCTGACCCCGTGCACTCAGACTTGCTGGGCTATGACATCTAATAACAATGATGCCCGGCGTCTGGCTGCACCAGACTAAGTGAGACATGAATGTCAAGATGCGGGCGATCGGCCTACGGCTAGCAGAAGGATACGCAGCGACCAATGCTGGAAAGAAAGGGAAAGAAAAGAAGAAAGAGCACAGGAATATTTTTTCCTCCAACAGTGAGAACTTAAAGTACCTACGTCGAGATTTTGTTGTGTTCCAGGGCTTAGAGAGAGAGAGAGAGAGAGAGAGAGAGAGAGAGAGAGAGAGAGAGAGAGAGAGAGAGAGAGAGAGAGAGAG
>JAYMFT010000027.1:0-10212 GCA_038088735.1 Panulirus argus | reverse complement strand
TATATACAAGACTTTATTTACGAATTCACAATACAGAAAAAACAACAAAAACATTCCTACATCCCAGAAAGTGTTAAATAAAATATCATTACATTGTAAACAAAATTTTTTTCCATCGGTACGTACTTATCTACGTTGTCTAATTTCTGAGATGTTCATTCGAGACTCTCATGCTAAACGACTCTCCCTCAATTCTGTTGTCTTAAAACACTTCCTCATTCAGTGTACTGATGACATGAGCATCTCGTAGAATATGAGATTCAATCTATGCAAGCAGTGTGGGGAGGGAATATTTCCCTCGAAAATGGCGTATGAGGGATTCAAGTCTGCGTACTTCCAACACGTCCAGTTTCATCCTTTAGATTCACGCTCGTCATAAATTTCCGCCGAGCGAGCTCTTGTTTCGCCACGAGAAGATGAAACGTGACCAGCTCAAGTTACCCGCTGCCGCTACACCCAGCAGTCATTCTACCCGCCCGTAACTTCGAGTCACTCGCCAGTGGCTCCACCTCACCCACCGGCCGGCAGCTCCACTTCACCTGCCGCCGAGCGGTGCGCCAAGAGTCGTCACCCTCTGACCCGAGTTCCCCTGATAGGTGACACCACCCAGCCAATGACAACTCGTGGTCACTCCCAGTAAGTCTTTACCGAGCTGCCATCTCCCATACCTCGGGCGTTCACCCCAAGTACATTCCTTCGATCCCCCGTAACTTCCGTCCTCATACGGTAACGTCGGGTTGGACGTGGGGCATTTCGCGGTTCGTCCGCGGCTGCCCACGCCGTCTTCCGCGCGGAAGTAATGCGCATGACCATGCTAGAGGTCCGTTGCGTATACGACAATCGAACTATCACTGCCTCATGGTGCTTAAGACACCCACAACTGATCAAGCTGGACTAGATCTGTGCAAACTAACGCCGTCCCACGCACTTCCCTCCCATCCAAAAGACTGTGCAGGAAGAGCCTATTTTGGGTGTCCTGAAGGACTGCCTCTGCTAGAAATAACTCCTTAGCTGGAAATATCCTGACAATCCTCCCTTCTTGGCCTGAGTGAATCATGTTCCTGCAGGAGAGCGAATGCAGGGAAAATTATGAAAGTTAAAAAAGAAAAATTTTGACGAAAAAAAATATCAGGGGATGATACCGGTAACTTGGATAATGAAATATGCTTACTTGGATATCAAAGATATGGTAACTTGGATGATAAAGATATGGTGACTTTGATGATAAAGATATGGTAACATGGACAGTAAAGCAAATTATCAAGAAATGTTCCCAAGAAAGGTATCATGAAGACTTGCCCTAGTCACCGGCAACTCCAGTGATGTAAAACTTAAAACATGGACATGTTACCAACCCCTTGATATGTCTGGATCTGCGATACTTTCACGTATGATCCCCATTAGGCAACAAGACCTTCACCTCAATATAACAAGGATCTTGTCCTTGCTAGGGTCATCTTGAGGAAGTTCAGGTGGTACCCACTGATTTCATGGATTACAGCTTACATCTAAAGACAATGACACTTATGTCTAGCTCTGAATCTAGAGTAGATTTTAAGGTATACAAATGGACAAAAACCTCGTGGTTTTCTTTGTCGATTATCAAAGAAAATATAAATTTTAACAGGGCAAATTCAGGGAGCTTAAAATTGGTCAGGGAAAACTGACGGAAACTTAAAAACGATCGGGGATAAAATCAGGGAACGCAAAATTGTTCAGGGATACAAAATCAAAGACCTTGAAATTGACGAGGAAAACTAAAAGCCGGGCAGGGAAACAAAAGGAAACAAAACTGTTTTGGAAAAATCTAGGAAACTTCAACTTAATTAAGGGGCATCTGAGGAAATTTCAACTTGATTGGGGGACAATCAGGGAAACTTAAAAGTCGTCAAGATAGATCAGGGAAACAAACTTAATGGAAAAAAATCAGGGGATCGGGAATTATCCAGGAAACTTGAAACAGATTGAAAATAAAGCCAGCTTGAAAATTATTAAGGAAAAACTCAGGGAGACGCGAGGCTGATCCGGGAAACTTAGAATTGGTCGGGGGGAAATAAGGATAGTTCGCCATTAGTCAGGGACAAATCTGGGAAACAAAATTTCTCAGAAAAACTTAAAACTGATACGGCAAAAATCAGGAAAACTTAAAATTGGTGAGGAAATCAGAACTTAAAATTGTCCAGAGAAAAATCAGGAATACCTAAAATCTATTGAGGGAAAATCAAAGAAACTAAGAATTCATCTGGGAAAAATTCGGGGTTTTCTTATTCTTATGTGTGGAAAGGCATTTCGTCCCTGATAACTCCAGTTTAACAGATGATAATTCCACTTCAAAAGACGGTAACTCCAGTTCAACAGATAACTTCAGTTCAGCAGATAATTCCAGTTCAAAAGATGGTAACTCCAGTTCAGATGATAATGTTCAAAAGATGGTAACTCCACTCCAATAGATGGTAGCTCTAGTTCACTAGAAGAACTTCATCTTACCCACCCGTAACTCCAGCTCACCCATCCGTAACTCCAGCTTAACTACCCGTAACTCCAGCTCACCCACCAGCAACTCTAGTTCACCCACCCGCAACTCCAGTATGCCACGCTACCTCTTCGTCCATCTACTAATAACTTTTTTAATCTTGGGTAACTATTTCACCCAAAAAAAAACACAGTTCTGGTTATCCATGGTAACTCCAGTTCACTCACCCATAACTCCAGACGTCTCACCCATAGCAAAGTCGGTTCACCGATAACATCAGTGTACTCACCGATAAATCCAGTCGGCTCCCCGATATTTCCAGTTCACCCGACAATAATTCAAGTTCATTTTATGACAACCGTAGTTCTGTCACCAAAACAGCACTTCTACCACAGACTACTCCAGTTCTCGCACAGATAACTTCAGTTCCACCAACAGATAACTCCACACCACCCACCGATAACTCCAGTTCCACCCACCGATAACTCCAGTTTCACTCACCGATAATTCACGGATAACTTTATTTTCACTCAACAATTATTCCAGTTTCATTCACGGGTAAGTCATGTTCACTCGCCGATAATCCCAATTCATTCACAGGTAACTCCAGTTCATCCGCAGCACCTCCAGTTCACCTTCTGTAACTGTAATTCATCTTCCAGTAACCCAGCTTCCGCTGCTGGTAATTCTAATTCCAAATTCTAATTCTAATTTGTTCTCCATTAGCCCCGCTTCCCCCTTTTGTAACTCTAATTCCTTTGATAATTCTGATTCATCTTGCAGTAACTCCACCACTTTTTGATGCCTAAGGGAATTCTAAACCACTTTCTAATACCTCCACTTCCCTTTCTGGTAACCCTGATCCCTTTGGTAAATCTAAGTTACTGATTCATCTTTCGCTACCCTTACTGTTTGGCTAATCTTAATTTCAAATCTAGTTCCTCACCTGATAACTCTGCTTTCCTTTATAAGTCTAATTCCTCTGAAAATTCTGACTCTAATTCGTCTTCAGGTAACTCTAATTCCTTTAATAATTCTATGTCACAATCTAGTGAGACCACTTTCTGCTCGGGTAACTCTACATCTTTTGATAATTCCAATTCTAATTTATCTTCCGATAACTTCACTTCCCTTCTTGTAATGCTATACCCTGCGATAATTCTAAATCTAATTCTAAGGCATCTCCCCGGGTGCTTCTGATGGCGCAAGTTCAAAATCGGACGCCTCCCGCATCCCACTCCCGGAAGCCCTCGCTCACTTCCGGAAACTGGTTCAACTCGGCCATTCGAGTTCCACTTCCGGTTCTTCCAGTTCACCCTCCGATCCCATCCAGTTATTCCCAGTTCACGTCTGTGTCAAAAGGTCATTCCAGGCAAATTCCAATCATCTATCAACCCCAGTACCTCCAGTCCCCTCCCCTTTCACACCACTTGCCCTCCGCTGCCTCGAGACCAGTACCAATAGTTAACTGGAGCATGATAATTTCGGCTCGCCCCCTGCACCTCCAGTCCACACCAGTAGTTCCTGTTAACCCCTCGATATCACCAGGTCGTCCTGGGTAAGTTCAGATCACCCTTCTTAACTCTTAGTTCACTTTGGTTCATCCAACTTGAAGGTACTCACGAGAACTCTTGTTCGCTTCCAGTAATTAATACCGTCCACCTGGTGAAAATTCAACCCATCTTAGTATCTTCGGTTCAGTGCAAGTAAGTTTAGATCACTTCGTTCACTTCCAATTTACCTGCTGGTAACTCCACCTCATCCTCTAACTCCAGTTCAAGTAAAGTAACCCGTAGTCTATGTTCCAGTAACTCCTGGTTTATATTCAGGAACTCCTAATTTACTCTTGGTAATTACGCATCACCCCGTCAGTTCCAACTGACTCCTTAATAACTCGAGTTATCACTTTCCCTCAACGTATACACTAGATACGCTCTTTTAAACATGCGTAGCCTGTTTCCAGTGCAGGAAAATATATAACAACAACAATCACGTAAATTTTAATGTCGACAAATATTCACGTAATTTCTTTTTTTTTCAAAAAAATATCCATTCTTTATATTGTCTTTTAATTTACGTTGCTCTTACGAAGGTCCTGCAAATACCTTTCCCTAACAGAGCCCTGTGTTGATACAAATCAACTCTACCTACTCTCTAACCCTGCATGACCTAATCTTCTGTTTCCCGCGCCGTGCCTGAGCCTGGACTTGACCTTACCTTTATGCATGCCGGTGAGCTTGTCCTTGAGCACGGTAAACTCGTAGATCTTGCCGAACTCGTCAAAGAGCGGGCGCAGGTCCTTCTCTTCCATGTGCCTAGGGATCTGGCCGATGAAAAGCTTGATGGCGTCGTGTTCTTTATGTGGCGGCGAGGCAGCGTGGTGCTGGTGGCCCGGATGGCTAAGGGAGGCCACCAGCTGCTGGTGGTGGTGCTGGGACTGTTGCTGTTGCTGCTGCTGTGACTGCTGCTGTGCTGGGAGTTGGTGTCCGGTGCCAGGCTGATGGCTGCTTCCGGGGCTTCCGGAGTGGCTCAGCGGCCCACCAGCGTGGCCGTTGAGGTGAGCCGCGGACACGCCGTTGACACCCACGCCGTTAATGGCGGGCAGGTGGTGAGGCGGGTACGAAGTGTCGATGAGGGCGTTATGGTATGCGGCCATGTTGATCAGCATCGTGCCGTTGGGTGACCAATTATAAAAGAAGATACGAAATTTCCAGGAGGATTCACCGGGTTTTAATCTTTTCTGATCAGTTATATATCCGAACGAAGTGTGCTCGCAACGAACTTAAGAGAAAGGGTTGACACTTGACACTTGCCTCTATCTTGTACAACAAACTCAGCTGCCCTGAACTTATTCTCAATTTAACAATATTGAACACAATCGTGATGTTAGCAGGGAACTGAGGAAGCTCTCGTGATATCTAAACTTGGGATCCTTTTCCACTCACGTTCACTAAAGGGGAGGGGAGACAAGTGAGGCGGGTCACGTTCCTGGAGAAAGAACTATACGTCGGTGGGTGGGTGGGTGGGTCAGCTGGGAGGCCACAACTACCAACAGTTCTTGCTGATCCCGCGGACGCACAGCACCAGCCACACGGCAGGCAGTCGCTGGCCCGTCACCAACCACACTCGCCGTATGCCGGGGGAAGACACTGGACCAGCCGCTGCTGCCGGATCCGTCGCAATAGGTTTTCTGGAACGCCGGACAACCTTGCCTGAGTTGGGCCACAGCGAGGAGCAGCCTCAGAGCTTCGTTATCCAAGACGAGCGGACAATCTACGATAACCAACCTTGAGATACATCAATTAAGAACGTCTGTGAAAGAACACCTTTTGATTTTCAAGTTGTGTAATCTAGACTATAATGTCTTGAACTTTACCTTTCCTAGAGAAATCTTCAACAAGTTGAAAACAATGATGGTGCGTACAAAATCACAACACAGATTGGTGTAGCAGCATAGCCAAACCACGCATAGACGTATACACGCACACACAGGTTATACACACACGTCGAGTACACACAGCGGGAGGAAGAGAGAGGGAGAGAGAGAGAGAGTGTGCGTGTGTGTGTGAGATTGTGTGGGACGCGCGGGGCACTGCTAGGCTGTGCACTGTCTGGAGTCACAGCGTTCACTGAGCTGTCTGGCCCCAGCGCGCCCCCGCCCCACCACCACCACCACCACCGCCACCACCACCGCCCCGCCACACACCCCTCACCACAACCCAAATTTCATCCTCCCCCTGACCGGGTTCCTCTCCTCTTCGCATTCCCTGTCCACGTCCTCCACTGTCTAACACAAACACGTAGATTGACGCCTTCTGTCCCCCTGTGTGTTGCCGTGGCCCTTGGCTCAACATTCCTGCTCTTGCCTTCATCTTCTCTCCTATCGACCCACCAGAGCCCAAATTTCACCCTTGCCGAGTGGTCCACCGTCTTTGTACTCTCCCACTGTTTCCTACCTTTCTCAGTGTTCTTCCACATTTTTCTTTCCTATTACCTTTCCTTCTCATCCTTAGCCAATTCCTCTGTTCCCTGTATCAGTCGCACTCGCATTATCACATTTATTCTTTTCGTTTTCCTTTATATGAATCACTTCACAATCTTCCACCATTCCAGTCTTGCATCAGGTCCCAGGCAGACTATGATGTTAACGTGTAACAACACATTCCCATCTTGGTCTTTTTATTCTTTTTTTCATGGCAATAATCGTCCAAGTTCCTGGGAGCCCGCACCTTCCTCCAATACTCTCACTCCTCTCCATCGATCCCCCCATGGGCCTTCCCACCCCCGCCTCTCACTCTCTCTCATCTCTCTCTCTCTCTCTCCCTACGACTAGGTTTTATCGTCACACAACATCCCTCCCTCAAATATATATTTCCTTTTTTTTCTATACGGTCTGTAATTTCCTCCCCCTCGCTTCTTGGGCTGTATTTTCTTCAGCAGCCCCCTCCCCATCCCTCCCCACCCAACCCCCACCCATCACCAAACCCCCCCCCCCCAAACTCCCGCTGTCACTCAACGGCTCCCGAACTTTTAAACCTCTTCTTCTCCCCTTGAGCACGACGGCACGACCTCTCCGTGTGATAGCGTGGCCTTTGACCTGAACCTCAAAGAGCCAGGTTCAAAGGCCACCGTACCCAAGGATCGCACTGTCGTGCTGAAGAGGTTAAATTTCCTGCCCCCATCACCCAAGCAAGAAAAGAAGAAAAAACCCTCCCACTTTCAGACCTGAAGAACTTCCAGCCTATCAAACCATCGTTAAGTTTTTGGTTATGCTATGCCTTTTCTTCTTCACGTTCTTTCCCTTCCCTCCACCACTTGCGGTACCTAAAACGTTAACTGCACTTGGCCGAGGTGCTCACCCACACCATATGTACGCCAAGCGGAACTAGATGGACTTTTCGCCTTATCTACCCCAAGTTTTCAATCAACAGTCCTGTATCGTTAATCATTGACCCTCTGACTTTCATAGGCACCTCTGTAGCCAGGTCATAGCTGGTATCTGACACAACACGGCATCCGCTAATTCAAAATCACGCAGTGTGAGTGACAGAGAAAGCCTCATGTCACCAGATACGCTCTGGACAGTGTGTGATGAGAGCAATTAATCTAATGACCTTTACAGCAAGCTCGCCGCTTCCTGGGTGATTACTGAAGAAAGTGAGAAGCAAACATGTTAATCAGGAAACTAATACGGTCGTCCTTTACATTAACAACGGTGCTAATAGTGAACGAAATAATTTCTAAGGATCGACAATATTCTAAGGGGGCAGCCACTGGGACGCCTGGTGATCAGTCCTTAGGAGTGTTTAAGTGCAAGTTGACCGACACCATAGGTTTTGGAGGTATTGGTCCCTTGAGCAACGGCGGTACGACCCTTGAGCACGGTGGTACGGCCCTTGAGAACGACGGTAGGACCCTTGAAAACGACGGTACGACCCTTGAGAACGTTGGTACGACCTTTGAGCACAACGAAACAACGATGGCCTGGCCTTTGGCCTGACTAGCCCATTACAACCAAAGGTCGTTGTACCGTCTCGATAAAAGGCTTAATTTTCTTTACGAAACTCTTCACCATGCAATCCTATTTCCATCCTCCTTATGCCAAGCGCCTGCACTCGACTGCGAGTCTTTAGACTACTGGGGGAGTACCCGCTTATGTGTTACTCCACCCTGCAGTACAGTCATCTTGATCTGACTCAATTCTCATATTATAAAACTGAATGAAATTTTCAGATTCATTATGACCTGATACATGAACAGGTGCTTCAACTGATAAAAGATGTAATGGTGATCAACCAATCCTTAATTGTACACTGAATTCATATAACTATTGCCAGATGCTTCTAAAAATAGAATATCAAACAAAATATCGACATGGATGGATAGACAGATAGATAGACTGATTTCAATATCACGCATTTTCAAAATTATTGAATAATATAGAGTCCCTGAGACATGGAAGCTGTTGTTTCATATGAAAAATAAAAGATATTGCAGGTGCACTTTATCATATGATAAGCTGAATAAGAAGATTCCTTTCTTGCTTCACTAAAATAATGCTCCATCTGTGTGGCTTTGTGAGACAACTGGAAAAAAAATATATGTACAACGTCCAATGTTCGTTTACTTTAACCGACATATAACAAGCAGCAACTAAGTGTTTTACATGAAATGCAAACGCTTTAAAGAACTTGGAGTCTACATTTGAGTGTTATCTGTATCGTAAAGATAAGTTTAGACGGGTCGCCAGACATGAAATGCGAGAATCTGAAACACAAATTAGAAAAGGTTTGAATCCAGTAGTATGATGTCATGTGTGATATATATATTTTTAGGTCACATTCCCTAAGGAATTGTGGTTCTCTCTCTTCGGCAATCGACCATAATCTACGATCTTGTACGAATCTGATGACCAGTTCCTGTTGGTAACAAGTCGCACAACACATCCTGCTCCAACCTATGACCTCGTCATGTACACCATAAAACAGATATGATTTCATGATAATAAAACTATGTTCGTATTTAAAGTGGGTTAATCGAGGACACTGACTTCATACATGAAACTAAAGCAAAAAGGGATGTACCACGTCTTGCAAATATTATCTGTTTATACCTGAATACCGTAAAAAATAATGTTTTACCTGAAGTGAATTTCCTTTAGGTAGATCAATAGTGCGAGTAAACATTTTAAAACTGTCCCAGGCTAACTTCCAAACTTGACCCCCATGCCGTACGCCGCAATGTTGGTTCACTTTCCCTCTTCTATAGGTATTACTTTGGCTTTTGCTCCCGCGAGCTAGCTGCTTGTGTGCCCCCACCAAGGGCTAGACCACGCAATACTCGGCAAGCTGCTGCGTCACATGATTATTGTGTGGCCATCGGTAACTCAAGGGTGGGCCGTTTTGATACCTGCTTCCTTCCCTACACGTCGAAGCTCTGGAACTCTCTACCTTCCCATGTCTTTCCCATTGACTATGACCTGGCACATTCCAAAAGACAGATCTTCACTTTCTCAAAACTTCGTAGATAATTTCCCTTGTCTTTCTTTTTCCGTTTCATAATTCTCTCTATATTTCAATTAAAGCCCAGCATTGATGTGGACTTCTGTCCGTGACTGGTGCCCTCAACATAAAAAAAAAATCTATTAACTTAACTATTGATAAATTCCAGTAACCTCTTGGAAAAAGGTGTTTTTTAACATAAACCAGCGAAACTAAATGAAAATTTCGAACTGACACAGTTACGAAACACACATTCAGAATATACTGTTAAAGGACTTTCTTCCTTGAGAAAAATTTCATGCTTTATTTCAGAGCTCTAAAGATATTTCCAAAAATCTGGAAGAAATATAGCTGCAATGTGTCGTGAGAGTCAACTACTTAACCTATAAATCAACCACGGGCAGGTATCGTCTGTAACAATAAGAAAGTCTGTGGAAACACACATTAATCCATGAGCCAGATTCGCAAGGCTCTATACTTAGAAGGCGGCGGTTAAACAGACATACAAATCTACACACATACAAGCTCCAGGAAACACTGACAGGCGTGCACACACACACACGCACATACAAATAAACACTCACACAAAGGTAAACCAAAAAAAAAAATATATATAAATCTACCCAACAAAGGAAAGACAATATACAATCGTTTATCTAAACACACACACACACACACACACACACACACATACACACACACACACACACACACGCACACACACACACGTTATTATCA
>JAYMFT010000026.1:214000-225335 GCA_038088735.1 Panulirus argus | reverse complement strand
TGCAAAGGGAGTGAATTGTGGATTGGTAGAATGGATTGTTTGGGCAAGTGGAATGAATGCAAGACTGGGAGTTTACAAGGAGAGTGTATGATAGTACAATGAAAGGGGTTGGTATGCGTGGGAGACCACCTGTGACATGGGCAAATAGGGTGGAGGAATACTGGAAGGAGAGAAACAAGAAAAAGGCTTGGGATGGTGTATGCGGGGGAGGCATATGAGGACAGGGATAAGAGGAGACTCTTTTGCTGTGACCGCCCCTTAATGGGAGTTCATGGAGGGAACGGGCATCAGAAATATAGATAGATATATTAGTCTTCTGGTCATTCTGTCCTTACATATCTCAAACTGTTTACTGTCTTTGTCTTCACTTTGTTAATAAAGCTTGATGGTCATGATCAGGTCACCCCTTACTCTTTTCTCCTTCAAGGTAGACAAATTTAAAGCCTCTAGCATCTCCCTGTAACTCAGTTTTCTTAATTGTGGTACTATCTTTGTCTCACCCCTCTGGATCTTCTCTATTCACTTTTTAGGTGCAGTGGCAAAACTTGAGAAGCATATTTTAGTTTTGGCCTTGTGTAGGATATGAACAGCTTGCTGAATATTACCTTACGTATGTACTTGAAAGTTTTTCTGATAATTGCCAGCAGATAGTTTATCTCCTTACCTATTCTCCGAGTGTGGAACTCTGACAGGTTAGGAACAGTGTTGACTCCCAAGTCCTTCTCATACACTGAATATTTCAGCTTATTTCCTGTTCCATCATCATTACTGTACATTTGCTTGAGTTTAATTTCATCAACCATGTATCAGACCAACTTTGGAGTTTGTTAAGGTTACCTTATTAGCTGATGTAATCCTCTTCACTTTTTTGCTTTTCACATCCTTTTGCATCACCTGCAAACATATTCAGGGAGGAGTCCATACCTTCAGGCAAGTCACTGACATAGATCAAGAATAATAATGGTTCCAGAACAGAATCCTGTGCATTCTGCTGGTCACCACAACCTGTTTGGAGAGATTTCTCTTTTGTGCCTCATTTGATCCCTTCCACTGAGATAATCTTGTCTCAGTCAAGGATATTTTCCTGTTATTCTTGCTTGGTGTATGTGTGTGTGATTACATATCTTTACTATATTTGGAGGGAGTTTTACACTTGTGGGACCCTCATCTCTTGCATTTTCTCTAGTATCATACAATTTCTTAGATTTATGTATGCTGTCAGCATTAAACATATTCTCAGTCATCATATTCCATTCATACATTATTTTTGTTTTGCATGATAAAAGTGCTTCTTTACCTCCTTTTTAACAAGTTTTTTTGTTTAATCTCATATTATTGCCTCTGGTTGCTCTAGCGCTACATCTCTAGAAGAATTGTTCTCTGCCTTTTTCATAAATCTGTTTTTCAGAAATTTAAATTTTGTGATTAGGTCACCCCTCACTCTTGTCTCCTCTAAGGTGGGCAAATTGTGAGCCTCTGTGCTTTCTTTGTAACTTAATTTTCTTAATTCTGTTACCATTTGTTTTGCTCTCCTCTAGATCTTTTCCATTAGCTCTTTGTGCTTCTTTAGGTGTGGTGACTAATCTTGAGAAGCATATCTTACCTTTAGCCTTATGGAAGATATGAACAGCTTCCTAAATATTTCCTTATTCACATATTTGAGGGCTGTTCTCATACTTCCTGGCAGCCAGTTTGTCTCCTTAACTATTCTCCCAGTATGGGACTCTGGTAACAGGTTAGGAATGATGTCATTTCTTAAGTCCCTCTCACACACAGAATCTTGAAACTTATTTCCTGCTCGATAATAATCATACTGACAGTCTCTTTCATTTTTCCATCCTCATTACTTTACATTTGCTTGAATATAATTTCATTACCCATGTATCAGACCAACTTTGGAGTCCCTTTAGGCCCCCTTTTAAATTGATGCAATCCTCCTCACTTTTCACTTCCCTCATAACTCAAACATTATCTGCAAACATATTCAGGTAGGAGTAAGTACCTTCAGGCAAGTCATGTATACCAGGAAAAGTGTATGCAAGAATATTAATTGATGGAGTGATGGAAGTGACTGCATACAGAATAAGTGAAGAGCAAGGGGGTTTTAGGAAAGGTAGGGGATGTGTGGATCAGATTTTGTAATAAAGATGACCATAGAAAAGTATTTAGTGAAAGTTAAGATGCTCTATGCAGCTTTTATGGATCTGGAGAAAGCATATGACAGTCAAGTGGAATGCTTTGTGGGATGTGTTATGGATATATGGTATAAGGGGACAACTGTTGGATGGTGTAAAAACCTTCTATAGAGGAGCAAATACGTGTTTAAAAGTGGATGGTGTGCTGAGTGAAAGTTTTGGGATACATGTAGGTTATAGATCAAGAAGACTATGGGTACAAAATGAACCCTGTGGCACTTTGCCAGTAATCTTTATCCATTCAGAGGCTTCTTTGGCTTGATTCCTCAACTCCCTTTAACAAATATAATCTTCTGTTTCATTGAAGGACTTTCTCTTTATTTTTACCTGGCGATCTAGCTTCTTAATCATCCTTACATGTTGTACACTGCAAAATCCTTTCTGGCAGTCCAAACAGTCCACCCATCTTTCACTTTGGTCTAAGACAGCTCACTTTCTTACAGAAATCTAAGAAGTTTGTTACACATACTTTCCTTTCCCTAAAGCCATGCTTTTTCTCATTAAGGTAATTTCTCCTATGTAGAAAGTCATCCATTTGTTTTTTGATTATCTTTTCTAGAACCTTACAAACCACACTCATCAGTAAGACTAATCTGTAGTTCAGCACTTTTTCCCAGTCTCCTTTCTTATAGCTCGGTATGATGTTCACCTTTTTCCCTTCCTTGGCGTTTTGCCTCTCCAGCAATATCATGAACAATATTTCAAGAGGTTTGTATAGTGTATCTACTCACATTTTCAGTGCATATGGTGAAATTTTATTAGGACCATGGGCCTTGTGTGTCTTTTCTAAAACCTCCTCCCCATTCCATCTCACTGGTGTTGCTGCTGTAATGTGTTCCACATTACATTATTATGCTGGTCCTCACATGTCCTTAAGTCATCTCAACAGTTCTTGCATCTGAATCCCTCATCCTTATCAGCTACTCTTTAACTGATAATTGACTCCCGATGAATTTAGAGAAAAGTTTCAGATTTTATCCTGCCTTGTCCACAATATTCTTTTCAAAGTTTCTTTGTTCCTCCTTTCATATCCTGGTATACTAGTTCCTTGCTCTCTTATACTTTCCAAATTCTGGCTGCCCGGAGTGCCATCTTTATCTTTGCCATTGCTCATCTGAAACCTCCATTTTTTGACATCTTTTATTAAACCATTCTATCCTTTTTATTACCTTTCCCTTTGTACTTAAATCCAAAGGTACCCATGATCCTACTCCTTCACTATAAATTCCATAGACCCTCTCATCATAAAGCCAGTTCCTGGCTGCTGAGCTCCATTTTCCATTCTATTTTACCAAATGAATTGTTGATGTTTGCTTAGTTTCTGCAATTACATCTCCTCTTTAGGTCTTGTCTCACCTCTTCTTCAACATCCTCATGTACCACACAGTTGAACTTGAGTATTACACAATCACTTTTCCCAGTTGGTGTATCATACATAAGACTCTCAATATCCATGCTAGTATGTATGAAGATAGGATATATCAATGATGGTGTACCAGTCCCTCTCATCTTAGTATGTTTGCTGATATGGTAGTACAGATAATTTTCCAGTATGCATTCTAAACACTTCTGTCTCCATGACTTTCTTTCACCATGAGAATCCAGATTTCCCCCAGTCTTCCTCTTTATGATTGAAATTCCCTATTATCATAACTTTATCCTCACTTAAAAAAGTGATTGTCTTATTGCTTCATGTGCCTGCATGGTTGTTCATTCATTGTTATCATTATATATTTGTTCTAGGTCATTAAAGTTCTTTGGAGGATTTATAAAATGAGCAGCATTATGCACATCTTCCCAATAGTTACTCTTCCTATTATGTATTGTTTAAATGAGCCCTCCTCCAATGTACCTTGAATTTTAAGGCTATCTTTGTCTTCTATTTCCCTCCTCACTCTCATATACTTCTTTGGGCACAATAGATGAGATCTTATCTCTTTAGTATGTTCAACAACATTAGGTGCATTTTCCATTATACAGTCTTTGAATTCCAGCTCTTTACCATTAACTACTGATCCATAATTTTTGTATGCATTATTTCCAGTCTGACATTACCATGCCATAGTACTCCTGCCCTCTCCACAATGCTGTTGGGTCTGTTCTGTCTTCTTACCTTGCTTGGTGTCTCCAGTTTTTTGCCTTTTTGCTTTTTTTCTCTCTTCCTTTATTCTGTTCCATTTGATGAATGCCCCACTGAATTCCACCTTGTTTCAAAGTTTCTTTGCCTAAGTGCCTCCTGGTTTGTTGACTCCATGTCACAGGTAACCATAACTGGTAATTTCTGTTTTGTCTTGATTATTATGGGCAGTTCTACTTTCTTTTATCACTGAAATTGTATTTGGCAATTCTATAACTTCCAGTTGCTTTTCAATAGTCATCACTTCTTTCTTTCCACTTTCTTCCATATCTGAAGTATGATCACCTTCCATACAAAAATGAGTAGTTATTTGCATGTATTGACCTCCAGCTTTACCAATATTTCTAAATTTATTGCCACCCACTTTTTATCTAAATCCTTCAGTGTTACACTGTCAACCTCTGTGTCTTTATCTTTCTCTAAGATTTCCCTATATGCTAACAAGTGCTGGTCCTGTATGCTCTGCACTTTTCTAAACCTAACATTAACCAAGCCATAAACTTCCTTGATTACTCTATCTCTCATTGTGCCTACTACTCTTTCTTCAACTCCATTCACTTCCCTGTCTACCACTGTTAGTATGACTCTAGGCCCATGTTCCACTGTGTGTTCCTGTATGCTTTGTGTCCGTTTATCAGATGCCAAGGTTACACCTCCCTCCCAGCTATTGCCAGCAGATTAAGTATGTGTTTCATTCCTTCCCTTGAGCTGATCAGCCTCATAATGTTTCAGAAAGACCAATCACTTCTTATTTGCTTCTTAAATGATATCACCATTTTTTCTTTGATTTTGTAGCTGTTGAATCCCCTTCATTAAGCTGAATATTTACTTATATGCAAAGACTGTATTTCTGAGTTCAGTAGTTCCTTTCTCAACTCATGACATCTTTCATGATCTTCAACTTTATCCCAAAGCTTCTGTAATTCCACCTCTAATAGTATTAATTTATGATCCCATTTCTTGATTATTTCTTCCTCATGTTTCCTTGTTGAGGATCTGACAAGGATTGCATAATACTGATACTTCCCTTTACCAAATTCCATTTCTAAAGATCTTCATTTGATTCCCCCAAATGGAAAATAACACTAATATATCTTGTTTGCACACAAATATATTATATCCTGTGAACTTTTGAATACTTAGATGTTTGTGCTGCCTTATTGTTGTAGATATTGTACCATCTATCTTTACTCTAAATTGCACATCTTTTATACTAATTCTTAGGCACATTCGTTCACTCTTCCTTTATTAGTCACCCATATTGTTTATTATATAGTTAACATTTAAGTGTACAGTACTTTAAAAATTTGATACATTAAAGTTAGCAACACTCTGAGCATTTGATTTGAATCTGAGGTGCTCCAATTCCCAACTTTACCAAACTCTCAAGAATAGGTAGAATCAGACTTAAATCCAAATGATATATCATTCAGGGGCCCCAACACACTTTGCTATCTTCCGTCACTTGTACACAATAGGCCTGCTGGAGTGTAGATCTAAGATTTTGAATATCAGCATGCAGTCTGCTGAAACCTTCTCTGCACCAGTACAGTATGTAATTGATCTGTAATTACCTATTTGAACTGTATGGGGAGGGAGTTTTACATTCATAGGACCCTGTATCTTTAACATTCTCTACTCTCATACATCTTCTTAGATTTATGTATGCTGTGTGCATTGACCATATTCTTTCTCATTTATCTACCACTCTCATACTATAAAAGTACCTTTTTACATCCTTTTTAACAAGTCCCTAGCTTAATTTCATTTTCTTTCCTCTGGTTGCTTTTATTCCTGAATCTCTCAAAGAACTATTCTCTGTCCATGTCATTGGTCTGTTTAATAACTTAAAGGTTGTCATCAGGTCACCCCTCATTCCTCTCTCTTCAAAGGTTGGCAAATTTAAAGCCTTAATCTTTCCCCTTAACTCAGTTCTCTTAATTCTGGTACCATCTTTTGTTACCCTCCCCTGGACCTTCTCTATTAACATATTCTAGTTTTGGCCTTATATAGGATATGAACAGCTCACTAAATATTTCCATATCCAAACACTTTTAAAGCTATTCTGATAATTGCCAGAGGGCAGTTTGTCTTCTTTACTATTCTCCTAATGTGGAACTCTGGTGACAGATTAGGGAAGATGCTGATTCCTAAGTCCTTTTCACACAAAAGAGTCTTGAAGCTTATTTTCTGCTGGCTAATAATCATATTGGGGTTTTCTTCCATTTGTCCCATTCTCATTACTTTACTTTTGCTTGGGTTGAATTTTATCAACCATGAATCAGCCCAACTTTGGAGTCTGTTTAGGCCCCCTTGTAAGACAATGTTTGTGTTATGAATGTGAGATAGGTATGTGTTTTAAAGACTGCTCATGTTATTTGAAGTATGATTCATTGCCTTGAAGGCATATCAAGTGTTATGGAAGATTAAATGTTTTTTTTTTAAGTGCTGAGTTTGTGTTCAGTGGCTCACTGTGTACTGTAGAGGCTGAAAAGTTGAATTCTATAGGGTCTGATTTTGTGTATTAAGTTCCAAATGCCTCTAATTAGCCCTGCCTTCCACCAGATGGCCTAAAGGATTGCCAAGATCCTGAATGCTGCTCTCACCAGGCATGTTTAGATTCCCAGCTGTGCGTCTCCCAGGCCTCTTCTCCTATTGACATCCTCCTAAGGAAACAACCTCCAGCAGCTACTGCTTCCTTCTTTGAGAAAATGAAATTCTTGATTGAGGAAGATTCACTCCAGCACTTCACTGCTAACACAGCATTTAATAAGAGGTAAGCACTCTGATGTGTCTCTCGAGGAGTCTCAATGTCAGTAGAATACATTGAACACGCGCTTACCTCAGTCCAAGAGTTGCACTTGCTCTTTGTCCATGACAGTTGTTTAATATAGTAATGTACTAGTAGGAGTAATTGTTGTTGATTGTCCTGAATCTTCAATGTATTCCAGAAATTTGCAGTTGATTAGTATGCACATCAAGTGAAACATTTTGAAATCAGTTCAACTTTCACATTCTTTACCTACTGCTCCCCATTTAACATTCAATACTTAGTTTGGAGTGTTCATTTATACACAATAGACATTAATATCTTTAGTAACAACAGATTAATCTTATCAACAGTGGCATCCACTGCTACAAGGAATTCCATTCATTACTAACAGTTGTTTTCATTTCAATTTCTTCAGTTTTCTTTCCTTGTTAAGCCTCAGGTATACATATTAGCTAGGAATGATGATTTTTCTCTCTGGATAATAAATATTGCATTTTCTCCCCAAATATATAAATAAGAAAAGTAAAACAACCTTTTTTTCCTCATATTAAACATAGTATGACTACTACTACTACTCTCAAAAATAATACCATGTAAAACAACATTAGTATTTTTATCACTGTACTGCATCCCACGCGTACCATATGGAAGTTGTCTGTGTTCTGTCTGATGCTGGGTGGCTCAAATATAGCGTAGTGACTGTACTTCAAAACTGCCGTTTGTTATGGGTGTCACACGGCTGAGGCGTAGTCACGTGTGTGTTGCTGCAGTAGACTGTGGTAGAAAATGGGTCCAGAGGTTTCCTAAAGATCTTTATTGAAAACAGAATCTTGTGAAATAGCTCTGTTGTGTTGATTTATAGGATTACGTGCTCATATATATTTCCAAATTTCTTGAGGGCGAGTGTGTTTCATGCAGACCCGATGAGAAAATCTAGTTTATATGAGATATCTTGAAATGAACACAAGCAGAGGGCAAGATTGCAATCTATAAAGCCTTCAGTGGGGACCTCTGTGGCTCGTATTCTCAAGTAGTTCGAGCTTGTAAGTATATAACAAAAAAGCTAAATTCACAACTCTGATTGGACAAGACAGATTTTGTCAGTACCAAGACTACTCTCAGGCGCTGTGCAACTATCAGGGTTGTAGATTAGCCTCTTGGAAGGTGTCCTCCACACTCGAATTTATATACTGACCCTCCTCGAGTACTTGAGAACGATGCCGTATGACTCGCCTTAGGTACCGGTAGTATTGAGGGTACTCTGCAGGTGGGCCGCCCAAGCAGAGTACCGGCTTAGCAGAGTTGTATGGGGTACCCGTGTTGGATGCATTATTTTGTGAGCAGGATACAAGTACCATGTTGTGCCTCTCATCCAGCCTCCCGCATACTGAAATCCTTAAAGCGTAGGAGCATGAAATGTTTCCACCTGGTGTGTGTAGAATCATAGACTGTCACTTAATAATTTCTTACCTAAAAAAATATGGAATAACTGTGTAATAATTTGTAGAGGTGGAATATATAAAACTGTTTTTATGATAATCCAACTAATCGAAATTTCTTGCAAATACATCATGCATAAATAGTATGAAATTTTTATTGGTATTTACTTTATAATTTTTCTAGTTCTGCTTATTTATTGTATCTCCACAGTTTAAAGCAAGTACTTATTAATCATTCTTATGAAGCAGAAATCAAATTATCTTATAGTACCCATTCAAGTGATAGTTAAAACTGGTGGACTACGTCCATAGACTTGCCCACATCATTGCTGGATCAGTATGCTACGGAGGCTTAGGATGTAATGGTTCTCGTTAGCTTGTAGTAGTCGTAGGAATGTATGGGTTAACCGCGGCTTTCTCTTCGTGCTGCGCTCAGTGTTTTTTGGAACCACTTCCACCCGAGGTAAGATTAAAAAAAAGCACGTTTAGAAAGAGAACAAACTTTATTATTTTTCTTAATGCATATTTCTCTAGTTTTAATATTTTTCTCCAGTTTTTTCAGATCGAGTTAGCTGGCAACTTTGTATGATATATTTATACCTTATTCTTAGTTGTCAGCATCAAACCCTTATTTGCACTGCCATTTGAATATAGCCTACATTTATTTTCCTTATAGGAGGTGATGTATTTTTTAATCTTGACTTCCCTCAGTAACTTGAGTGCTGGATTGCATGGATGAATGTTTGTTTCCACACATTCATTTATCATTGTGTTTGCTTGCCAGTCAATTTTTCTCTCTATTGCTGTTATTATCATAACATATTATATACGTCTGTGTGAATTTCTCACATTATTATTTCACTCTAAGAAAATGATTCAGTACAGTATTTCACATTTTCAAGCCAAAGCATACGTATCTAATGGTCACATACTTGCTGCCCTTACAAGTCCCCCTTTGTCCCTCAACTCAGAGTTTCGTGATGTGTCTGTCCATCATAATCGTGTGTCCATCATGAAAAACTGTGAAACTCTTGTTCCCATAGTGTCAAGAATCCCATTAACCTCCTTGCCTCTGCTTCTGTTTTGTGACTGCAGGATCGTTTTAGTCATCCCTATGTCTGTACAGTCCTTGCTGAAGTGCCTGGTTTTTAGTTCTTGAATTTTTTCCATTTATTATTTGAATCAGCAAAGCTTTCTTTTTTCTTTTCATTTATTCTTTATTGCTTATCTAATTCATGGTTATTTTGGCTTTACAATGACACCTGGGCTTCACAGTGGCATGATTTATAGGTTATTTACATTATTTCAGTATCAGTAATGTGTGCCATAATTAAAGATGAAAATAGATTGCTTTACAGCACTTGCTATTCATATTCAAAATTTTTTCAATTTCTACAAAATATTACATCAGAACCTTGGATGTGAATTATTATTTTTAAAGAGTTTGTTTATTTATCTTTATTTTAGGAGATTCTGTATAAAACAACTTTGCCATTAACATATATGAATTATAAACAAGAAGTCTAAACTTATTTTATTTCAAAGAATACAACACAACCAACAGTATTGCTAATGTCCTGACATTATAAAATGTTATTTTGCATTGAAGAATTCTTCTGTTTGACCATTGTTACAGAACTCTTCCTGTGTTCTTCTACATATACAGAAGACTCCTAGACTTTGAGATATTAGACTTTTCTCAATACTCATTTCTTTGTATTCATGTGTATGGTAGAGTAATCTTCATAAATGTTCCTTCCTTTTGTGAAATAACCATTCTTTTTTACCAAAGAAAAATCTCCTTATGTGGAATCCATATATCATGATTTGCTAATTTGCATGCAAAGCCTATATTTTATTTCTTTTCAATTTCCTTTTGACAGTGGCTAATTCTTCTAAGAGATTTACTTCTTGTTCTCTGCTCTTGATATTCAGTAATTCCCTGGCATCACCCAATTCATGTTGATACGAATTAATGTATCAAATATCAATATGTCCAGATTTTCATGGGTGATTACTTTTGAGTCAGTTGATTTAACTTGCCTTTTAAGGACAGAATACATTGTCACTTCTTTTACTAGTGAATCATTTCATAACTAAACAAAAGCTGTTTGTGAAGAAAAATTATAATCTATAACCACGGGTGAAACTGCTTGGTCTGTGACTGTTAGTGCTTACTGCCATATTGCCATCCTATGCATGTCAGTAAGTGGTACTAATTTGCATGCTAACTCTACACCTTTTTCTTAGTCTTTCTACAAAGCTGCCTGTGCAAGCTTGAGCGAATGTGCTGTCTTTGTTAGCCAAGCTGTGCTGTAAAGTTACCTTTGACAATGGAACTTCACCTCTTGGTAGGAGAATCTGCCTTAGAATATGGGAACAAGAATCAGTGACTGTGATGGACTGACAATTTTCGTTCTGACAATCCTCACAGCAGTTATGAAGTCATCAGATGCGTCTGTGAGCTGGCAATATTTCAGTTACTGCTGTGTCAGTTGATATTGATTTCTCATTTACTCTTTCCAAGTAAATATTTCACTAGCATGAAAGAATTACACATTGAATATAGTATTCGAATCATTTACAAATATATTTTCATTAATTAAAACTGACATCTTTTTGCTTTTTGAACTGATAATGAACTTTTAGAAATACTTAAGACATTTTCATCCATCAGTTTATTTCACTATTTTTAACAGTATATATTCTGGGACTTTACTAATATCAGAAAATCCCAGTTAACCAATATATATATATATAAATATATATATATATATATATATATATATAT
>JAYMFT010000026.1:172332-199146 GCA_038088735.1 Panulirus argus | reverse complement strand
ATTATTATTATTATTATTATTATTATTATTATTATTATTATTATCATTATCATTATTATTATTATTATTATTATTATCATTATTATTATTACAGAATCAAGTATTTACATATTTATGCTTTAAAGAGCACTTGACTCAGAATATCGTATATGATAAAACTGTATAAACCAGGGAGACGCTGGCACCCCCGCCCCCACCAGCCCGCCAACAACAACAACAACAATAACACCTTCCCATCTCCCTCTCTCCCCCACCCACCCACCTCGACGTTATCGATCCCCAACACGCCAACGGTGGCAGCAGCAGCAGCAGCAACAAGTCGTGGCTATGATGCAACAAGCCCGTATCCCCTGACCCATCACTACTACTCTCCCCCCTCCCGCACCCCTCATAGCCACCCCTTACCCCCATACGACTGACTGCCCCCTTCCCGCCCGCCCCCTCCCTCCAACCCCCTTTGTGTCGTGTGGTCAGCCATACCACCCCGCTTCCCGTAGCGTCTCCCAGCTCGCGTGACACTGGCCGCCACCACCACCCACACCACCACCGCCACCTTTCTCGCCTTCTGCTCCTCCTCCTCCTCTTGGTTATTACAACAGTTGTTACAGTTCTGGTTATTCAGGGATGTCGGTAGTTAGTTCCACTGGGTAATAGAGAGTGATGCATAGGAACAATTATTGCTTATTCGGTAGTAAAATTAACTTATTTTAGCTTGTTTAGCTGCGTTAGTTTACAAAAACAGAAGTATCAGTAGTAAAAACAGCATATTAATAAATTCATCCGGTTTATAGAACTTTATGAAAAGCAATACAGCTTTTCTTATGATTTAGGTTATTTTTCCTCATCCTATCGTAATACATTCCACATGTCGTCGTACACACGAATCACTCCTTGTTCATAGAGCACTCAAGAGCCGTATGATACATTGACTGTATTGCAATACTTCAACGCAGTTGTAAAAATGATGGAATTATTATGTGTAGGAACTGTGAGCTTTGTGTCCGGGGAGCAGTATTACCAACAGGACATGGCGGGTAACCCGAGGCGTGGCCCCGATACTAGCGGTTCGCGAGGCTTCGGGTTCGCCTCGTCACTCTGATCACTTTATTCGCCGCCGTGCACTCTGTAGCCTGGGCAAGGTACCACAGGCACTTGACAGTCTACAGTGCACGGAGTTATACCTATATAAATGGATGTTAGGCTAGGAAGAGAGAGAGAGAGAGAGAGAGGGAGGGAGAAAGGCGGTGGTGGTGACAGTCGCTTTGCTTGGTGTTACAACCCTGATGTATTTATCTCTACATAACTCCAGCTTGTGTCACCGTCGCTCACCCGGGTTAACGTAGGTGATGATAGGAGTTTGTAACGTGTTACGGTGATGGTGTTGCGAGGCGAATGACGAACTAGTGGTTGTTATATGGCAGTGATGGGGGGGGAGGAATAGGGGGGAGAGGGGGTGGGAGAACACCTGGTGGGCGAGTAGCGGTTGATAGAGGGCAGGGCGGGGCTAGGCGAGGCGGGTGCCAGCTGACCTTCACTGTGGGGGCTCCACCGCTGCTGCTGCCGCCACCACGCTGCTTCTGCCCCTCAGTCCTTGCCCTCTACCACCACCCACCCACCTCCACCTCTTCCTCTCCACCCACCGCACTGCCTTGCCCACCACCACTCAGCTTTGCGCACTACTGTGCTCCTTAGCCCAACCAACACTCCACTTTGCTTACCTTTCTACTCCGCCGTGTCCGTCACCAAGCCTACCTGACCCATTAACTACACTGTCTTGCCCACTACCACACATCCTTGTCCTCCACCACACTCCTATGCCCATCACCACATCAACGTGCCCTAACCTAACCTCACCGTCTTGCCCTTACCGTTAGGTTTATCTCATGCCCACCTCAGTCCCCCTGCGCGTATCGTCCTGCCCTTCGCCACATCTCCTGGCTCCCCTGAACACTTCCTTGTCTTACAACACATTTCTCTCCTCCCCTTCCATGACACCCTCTTGCCCAGAGCTCATCATCGCCCACGCACCATTGCCCTCTCCTCGTATACACGTTGCCCTTCGACTGGCGCCAAAAACCAGACAGATGCGAGAGATGAGCGCATGAGCATAATACTGATGACACTGCAGCGCCATGGTGGGGGCTCCTCGGGTTCGGGAGTCCGCGCAAACGTGAACCAGCCCATAAATACTTGTGCATGACCTCATGGGTCAGGTGGGACTCGAAGGATCACGCCTCTCCTGACCTTCTCCGCCGACACCAAGTCATTCAGCCTTGGAACCTTCGTGATAACGATCGTTTATTCCTCCCCCCCCCGAGCCTCCCATCTCGGGGGTTTGGTATAGTGACATTCCTAGTACTATTTTGATCGATCAGGGGCCACCAGAAGGGCAGTTCCTCGTCGTTATGCTGTCTCGGTGTCTTGTAGCCTCGATCCAAATGTTATGTTGGTTTCCAAGGAGTGGACGTAACCCAGCTGGACAGGGCAACAAGGCGTGATCACTATGATCGTGGCTGAAGCTTTACGTGATCACTATGATCTAGCTGAAGCTTGACGTGATCACTATGATCGTAGCTGAAGCTTTACATGATCACTATGATCGTAGCTGAAGCTTTACGTGATCACTATGATCGTAGCTGAAGCTTTACGTGATCACTATGATCGTAGTTCAAGCTTTACGTGATCATTATGATCGTACCTGAAACTTTACTTGATCGCTATGATCGTAGCTGAAGCTTTACGTGATCACTATGATCGTAGTTCAAGCTTTACGTGATCATTATGATCGTAGCTGAAGCTTTACTTGATCGCTATGATCGTAGCTGAAGCTTTACGTGATCACTAAGATCGTAGTTCAAACTTTACATGATCATTATGATCGTAGCTGAAGCTTTACTTGATCGCTATGATCGTAGCTGAAGCTTTACGTGATCACTATGATCGTAGCTGAAGCTTTACGTGATCACTATGACCGTAGTGAAGCGCAAAGCCTAGTCCCTTATAGTTTTTCCTTCAGAGTTAGTCTTTCTTTTTTCCTTTCCTAACAGTTGAGAAAGTCCAGGAGTGTTGGGACTCGCTTAACTAACGCTCCAATAGGTTGTCCTGGATACAAGAAAAATTTGTACATATTGTAGTAGGGAATGAAAGGAAATAGTTGTAATTTCTATATATAGGAAGCCAGAGTTTACACAGTAACGTAGAAATGTTATCAGGGTAAGATTCATACACAGAGGCGCGGGTAAGGATTAAATAACACGACAGGAACGGTAATATTTGTGGTACGTAGCCTTAAGTTAGGGGCGTATTGCCTAGGCTGGGTTTTCATAACTACAGGTTGGCCACTGTTTGCCGTTAACTACATGTAGCAAGACTAATCCAAGTAAGAACTATCCTCAGGTATAGGACGGGGCATCTAAGGAGGGATCTATAAGCGAACGGAGAAAAGAATGCCAAGTTTTTATGAGGCATTTTTGGCAGGCAGAAATACTATAGTTCATGGCTAGTCCAAGGTTGGTGGTTGAAGGTAGGGGAGCCACAAGGGTGTGGCTGAAGATGCGATGATCCAGTCGGATATTGTCTTCCCTACAGGAGAAAGATATTGTTTTAAGTGCTGCAAGGTAGGGTGTTCTTATTGTGAGATGGTCACAAGGCCGAGAGTGATAGTAGATGTAACGTTGGGCTGCACTGGGGCAGTCTGTCGGGAAAAGGATAGAAGCGTAGTGAGTAGAGAAGATTTCCGTGAATATTTTGTTATATTTTTCAGTAATCGTTAAAAGGTCACTGATGTGTGAACGAAATAAGGTGAGGGTTGAGCCTTAGGACATACAATATTAATGATAGATTGGCATTACCACGCAGGGGTTTTAGGTTAAAAAAAAATAAGCCCAAGAGACCAATTAAATGATAAGGGCGTTTGAATAAAGATTGGCGAGAAATACCATCACCACTCTCTGTCACCTGGACTTTAAATGTCAATAGGAAAGAAAAGCGTTCGCTAAAATTATCATGCGAATTCGCTGAGGTTTTTTGGGGGGCGCGGGGGGAACTGAGGTAGGATTGCTGAGTTACGACACCACTGTTAGAATCAGGGATTGCTTGAAGATTCCACCATCCTTGCGACAAGTTTTCCTGCTAGGTTAGGTTACGTTTGGTTTGATTAGAGTGCTAACCTAATGTAACCTATCCCAACCTAGCATGACGTAACCTACCATAACTTGGAGTACAAACCTAACCTAATTTAACCCAACCTAGCTCAACCTAGCATGACGTAACGTACATAGCCTAGGCGATTGTTGGTTATATTGTCTTGTGGTGATCCGTTGGTTGCGTAATGTAGCGACAAGTAATTTAGAAGGTTATGGATTGGCTGTGTACTTGTTCGAGGAAGCATGCTGTGTGGGCCATGGAAAGTTCATCAAGCATGAAAAGGACTGAAGTTACTATTGGTACAGTAAAGGGGTAGGTGCCAGACAGCAGCAGACCAGATTTTACCTACTGATTAGGACCTGAGTCACTGTTATGGCTGGGTTACCAAACTGACTGCCTGGATCACACGCTGAACTCGCGAAAATAGTTTAAAATGTAGTAGTCACAATTGTGTGTGTGTGTGCGTTTAGTCATGGGAAAATGAGCAGGCTACAGAATATGAAATATGTATTGATTTATATTTACAAACGATGTGGTTGAACGATATATATGTTTTAGCTAAGCCACAAAGAAGCAAAAGGGACAGCTAATGTGACTGTTCCTACACACACACACACACACACACTTGGGAGTTGCAATACTGCTTTTAATTACCGGGACTCACGCCACCTGTTAATGTTTACAGAACCGTAACGGTCGCAGTGGAGTGTTGCAAGTTCAGGGACATCGATGTCTTCCTGGAAGCAATTGTTGCATGCCATCTTAAGTCCTGGGAGCTTGTCATGGGTCTGGTTAGCGTGTCTGATGTCTAATGAGGTTTATGTTGAGCATTATCCTGTACTGTAGGAGTCGCGTTTGGATATGTGTGTGTAAAGGGAAGAAAATTGAACGATGTATTGTTTGTCATTATCTGTTCGATTTCCTATTTATTGCATTACATGAAAGTTTTGCTCATTTAATGGGTCTTTATCTCTAAAGCTTTCTGCACAGTTATATATTTTTTATCTGATATTTTCATTATGCATGACCTTGTATTTGTTCTAATCACTTAAGCTTTCTGGACAGTTATATAGTTTTTATCATCTAATATTTTCATTATTCATGTTCTTTAATCTGTTCTAATCATCCATAACTTTATGATAAAGGTTTTCCTTTACACCATTTCTTACTTGTTCCTTGCTCGTTAGTCAGTTGTCTTTCGTTGATCGATTCCCGGCAGTTGAGAAAGATTAAGTAATTATCCAAGTACCTGAAGGAGGCAGATATTATGTTCTGGTGAGGGGCTTTTTACTGCCTCAACCTGAAAGTCTTTGGCAGAGTTAGCAACTCCATGTACCGTGTCACCAGCAAAGATTATAGTCATAACCTTGCCTGTATTTCATCATGTATTCTTCGTCACTCTCATTGTGGCCAGGTTGAAGTACTACCTCAGCCACGAATCTCGTTAAAGCAGAAGCTGTTCTAGGTCACTGTAAGGTTGTGGCAGACCTAACCACTCCTTCATCCATAACTTAAGCATCACCTGCAGATATAATTAGGCATGATTCATGTCATGGTAAGTCATTCACATATATCGGAATAACAGCTGCCCCAAGTCTGAACCCTGCGGAACACAACGGCTGGTTATTCCCAACCTAATTGTAAAGGTATTTCTAGATTATGTAATTTGTTGCCTTTTTGTAATTCTCGATCCACCAGATAGTTCCCATAAACATGACTGGAAATTTAGTGTACGAGCAAATGTTTACCACAATCCGGTAGGGCACAGCGCCAAGGTCCTGTAAACAGTCCAAGAAAATAATTCGTCACCCATGTTTTGTTTTTATATGCTAGTACTTAGACCTCTGTGATACAACTCTAAAAGAGACCTGCTACGTAGCTTTTTTTCCATAAATACACTTCCCTTGATTTTCCAGTAATCTTCCTCAGTCTCGTGGAGGTCACGCTTGTCATCAACAGCAGCCTGTATGAAGTTCAGGGTGTTTTCCCTGTCGTCATTCTTGTTAACAGACGACATTTTGTTCACTCTCGCTCCTTTGACGGCAATTCCTCCACCATCCAGTCTGTGAACAACCTCTCAATTATCCTGTCGCGTGTTCCTACTCACTGGTGGAGTACGTAGGACCAGATATCATCAGGTTCACTGTCCTTATTCGGACCAAGATCCTACAATAGCTTGCCTACATCTTGTCCAACAGTCTACATACATTCCACTGTCTCTCTCTCTCTCTCTCTCCGTCCAGTCTAGTTAATGTTGGGGATACTACAAGTATCGTCCATTTAGGATACGCCCCAGAACTCTGCATTTTAGTTCGCTTCCTCTACTTTAACAACCTTCTCCGAGTCCGCATGTCTGATTATTTGTTTATCAACTTGAATTTGATCTTGATGAATTATAGAACAGTTTCGGATTATCATTTAGCATCTTGATTTTTTTTTACATTAATATCCTCCCTGTCCCTTATTTTGCTGTACTCATTTTTAATACCATTCCTATGCTTTCTAACTATTGTAATCTTACATCTTCATCATAGTAATTTTCTTAATTACATTCGTTCGTCACTCTTCCAATATGTCTTCCATATCATGTACTAAGAGACTTCTGTTCTAGAGTAGAGCTTCGTATGTAATATCTTAAATTTCAAGGTCGCTGTAAGTTAAGCACGACGGTACGACCCTTGAGCACGGCAGTATGACCACCTGAAGACAATGGTATGTATGGTGGCTTGGCCATTGACGTGACCCCTCGGGTCGCGTGGTGGGCTAGGGAGGGAAGAAGATCAAGCAGGGGAGGAAAGCATACGTGAATTTGGGAAGGATGAAAGTTGTGAACATGTTCGCGAGTTCTGGTGCAGGGGGAGACCCAAAGGGAGTGCACGGGAGAATGTGTACACGATTTTTGGAGGATATGACGACGGTGCTGGCTGGAGTCTTGTCGACGAGAGTGACACGCGGGGAAGCTTCTCGTTCGTGTGTGTCTCGTGGCGGAGGGCCAGGGAGGCAGGTAAGGTCTTTGTGATGACTGAATCCCGGCTACCGCCCGGCCCGGGCCGGCCCACCCCTGCCACCTGCGTCCTGGGGGATGGTCCAGGTGCTGACTGCTGCCCCTTGCCCGGCCCGGTCCACCCCTGCCACTTGCATCCTGGGGGATGCTCCAGGAACTGCCTCCTGGCCCCCAGACCGGCCCGGTCCACCCCTGTTACCTGCGTCCTGGGGGACGGTCCAGGTGCTGCCTGCTGGTTGGCCCACCTCTCCAGGGCTGGCCATACTGCCACCATCACAACCCCACGTCTCTCACACTCACCCCTACCCCGCCTGACTCTTAAGAATAAGCCATAATTCATACTCCATAACTAGGACAATATATATTTAGTGTAATTATTAAAAGACTTGATAATAGGTATACTTTTTTGGGAGAAATGTGATGACAGATGTGTAGGTGTGCCAGTCTGTGTGTTTCACGGGTCTGTATTGGTGTGAGAGGTGTGGTACTGATGCGATTGTTGCAGTCAGAGCCACACTTGGAGGTTCTGTGGACACGTCAGGCTGGAGTTGGAATGTTCAGGTCATAGTTGTGGTAGGAGGAGGGAGAGGGAGGGGTATCATGGCGGCCTAGATGTGGCAGGGGAGCCAAGCGGCAGCGAGGGACCCGACCCTTGTCCTCCTGTGGTTGACGCTCCACCCTACTACTATACCCACCTACCCCCCCCCCCTCCCATCTCCCGTGCCCCCTCTTCCCTCCCTTCCTCTCACCCACCTCCTGGTCCAGGTAATTACGCCCCCGGGGTTGACCTCTCCCCTACTTCACTTTCTCCCAGGGGGACTAAAATCGCCACACACACACACACCGCAGGCACCCACCCCTGCGGGTCGACCTGGGCCATCCATCCCCTCCTGCCCACCGCCACCACCACCGGCCGCTTCTCCAGCCTAACCCTAGCGCCCCTTCTCCTCGACCCCCTCCTTCCCTCCATGCCTTCCATCTTAACAAAAATCTCATTCTCTCATTCCGCCGCATTTGCGCTACGACTTGAGTGTGTGTGTGGTAGCGCTCTGCTGGGAGTGCCGAGACGGGACTGAGGAAGAGTAGTAGCAGTGGTGAGGTGGGTGTGGGACATCCACCAGCAAGACAACACCTGTCGTGAAGGGATGTTGGTCCGCTTGGCTTCCTGTCCACTGCTGCAGATACTGTTGCTCCATTGTCTTCTCCCCTAACCTGCAAGCCCTGGCTCTTCCCCATCACCACCACCTCCACCTCCTACATGTCTACATCACTATAGGCGCCCATTTAGTTACGTATTTATCATACAACAGTGAACGGATAACGTATGTTGACTCAAGCTTCCGTCTGTTGAAACATGTTGGTTATTGAGTCATTTGTGTATCTGTAGAGTAGAGCCAGACAAGGAAGAAAACTGTAAAATCCTCGTAAAGAGTAGAATATCGTCAGACGGACATGCTGGTGTGTGAAGATATCAATTAGTCCAAGTAGTGATCCAGGCCGCCAGACCACGGTGGTTCTGGCGTCTGGCTCCTTCCCTCGCTCGCTATACGACTGTTGACAACAAGGGGGGGGGGGAGGTGGACGTGTAAAAACTCTGAATGTTTTTTTAACGTTTTGTTTTAATGTACAGGAAGGATGTGATGGGAATGATGCTTGAATGTGGGCCTCATCTGGCCGTAAGGGGGAGCGAGGAAAGAAAAAATATTGATTTTGACCATAGAATGTTTTTTTCCCATTTCTAGTCAAGGTATATACATGGTTTTATTTACGCCAAAGTTCTGAACTAATGGAGAGTTAATAGCGTTGTTATGTACGGAAAGAGGGAGGTGGGGAGAGGGGAAGACTAGACCCCAGCGGTGTCGACATTGTCCACATCCAGGCAGGCCCTGTCCGCCCTCCCACGCCACTTCCGTCTTACGACACATCTCCGGTATCCTGTCTCTTCTTCAGGCACGTCCAATGGCGTCCTCCCCACATGCCTGCTGCATGACGACCAAAAGCTTAGGCCAGCACATGCAGCGGGGTTGGTCCTCCTCCTCGAGCGGGTCAGCGGGGGCGATCAAGTGGTCCTCCACACCACTACTGACCATGCGAGGGAGGAGGCATACTGCCGCTGCTGCCGCCCCGGCCAGCGGGCCATGTGGGGATCACAGGATATGAGACAAAGCGAAGCCCTACTCCAGCAGCCTTTGTTTCCAGATGACTATCGGTGCGCAGAAGAACATGATCTGGCACCCACTGGGGGTAGTTTGCCGCCTTTGTTATGGGAGAGGGACTGCCAGAGTTGTGCGTCGGGGATCGGGAACTGTCTGTCTCTAGAATTTGGTTTACGTTATGGATCCATGAAGGATGTAGAGGGCAGGGAGGTGTCACGAAGGTGCGTTGCTGCCACGTGTGTGTGTGTGTGTGTGTCCGGCCAGGCAGGTGAACACTAGCGGCCGCGCCCTCCTCCCTCTCGCTGTCTTCACCAACTTGCCTTCCAAGATGTCTTCCACGATGTCTTCACTTGTCCTGTCGTGGATGATTACTTACTTAATACCATCGACACCACTCGTGGAAATGTCCGATGCCTCTTTCGTTGATGCGTAAAGCAGAATAGATGCCTGTAGACTCGAAATTTTGAAGAAGAATCACTTTAAAATATAAAGGAGTGTAATCCGGTGGAATTGTATAATAAACAGTTACCAATTTCCCAAGCATTGCTATGTACATCAAGAAACCCATCCCAGGTGCGTTTCTTGACGGAGTTTGGGATGATTCTTTATTGCAGGGCCCCAAGGCCACGAGAAGCCCAGCTCCATCACAAAAGCAAAGGTGGTGGAGAGACATCTGGGAGGGAGCGTGTGTAGCCCAGGTGCGGGCTAGTATCCCTCTCATGCCCGCAGGCCAGGACGCGTCCCCCCGCGCCTCGGGAAGCCATACGCTCTCCTTAATCTTCGATCACCTTCACTGTTTTCGTTCACGTCCATATCTTTCAAACGGCCGTAACACCAACGGGACGCATCCACAGGCCGTATTACCACGGCTATACGGATACCCCATCGTCGAAGTACATATATCGTCGGTTTAAGGGGATGACACTTGAGTAAAGTGTTGCGATAGAGGGAGGTAAGTGAGGCGAGGGCGGGCGGTGCGGGTTGGTGGTGTACGCGGGCAGGACCAGCAGTGCCATGCGTGGCTGCGTGCCACCCGCCTCCACTCACACGCCGATCATCACTTCTCCTGCAAACATCGCACTGGTCAGTTCGCTCGGAATCACTCACAAAGTGCCGTCCCTTAAGTGTATAAGTGCTCTTGGTGTGCCAAGGGACACCCGTGGGTGTCGGCGTTTGTCCTGGACGGGGGTTGTGTCCGCACGTAAACATTCGCGTGGACATTATTGGAACACAACTTTTGTTTGTGGACACCGGGGCCGTCAGGACTCGGGTAATTGTAGTTCGGTTTAAAATTGATAGACGGAGGTGATTGCTGATTTTGCTTCTCTTAGGTGCATGGACGTGTGCGAAGTGTAACTGTGATCCGCAAGAAGATGCAGTGATCTTTAGAAAAGACATTAGAGGCGGGGAAGAGGGGTGTTGTGTCAGCGCCACTTCGAGTGACTCGCCATCCAGCCGTTCCAGGTGGGAAGTTGCCAGAAGTGCTGGAAAGTTGGAAATTAGATTTTGCCCGGTTTTTTTACCGGTTGCCGAGCCGAAGACATTGCCCAAGTGGATCGTCTGTTGACTGGATTACGGTTGATGGGTGTGGTTCTAACACTGGTATGGAATTAGTGTCGCATTGTGGCCTGGAGAAGAGAGGTTGTGAGGCGGTGGTTGGTGCCGTGAGGGCCAGGTGCTGGGCGGCGGGGGTCGTGGTGGCGTGACTCAGGACATGGGCACACAGCCTCTCCTCGCCCTCCAACACCTTTGTTCACGCTTGTACATTTCTGATGCATGACGTAGCCAAGAATGACCCAAAGAACCGCACAAGGTTTAGGGAGGGGTATACGTTTTGTGGTGATTGTGGCGTTGAAGTGCCAGGCATATTGTTTGGTACTACCTGTTGATTACGGGATCTTGATTTACATATGCTTTGTCGTTAGGTTTTGGGAATATTTACACATGCACAGTTTATATGCCAAGTAAGTAAGTAAATCCCATAATTCTATGAGAATATTGTAAGTAATGTTATCATTGCATTTCGGTGAAGGATCGCTAAGCGTACTTTGTGTAATAGGTGAAGGCAGCTGTGTTCAGGAGTGTTCAAAATATGCTTTTAAGAACTTTGAATGATAGTGAAAACGTGTAGATGTTTTTCAGTAGTCAGGATTCTGCCATGCCTCCAAATCTAACCTTAATTGTGGTGCTTGTTCTTAATTTCCCAACCATGAAAGTACATAATCTCTTGGAAATATTTGAATGCATCCTACTGATTACTATTTGGTACCAGTTACCTACTATAGGAAAAGATATTTTTTTTTAATTCGGGTTTATCATCATTAATATATAAGGATACTGATTATGTCATGCAAACCATAAATGTTGTATCTTTAGGGGTTCTGTTAAACTTGTTAGAAGACATTTAGCTTATGAAAGACCATTGTGCACAATCATACAGACTTAAGCTTAATGTATCAACCATTTGGTTATTATAACCTTGTACTTGACCAGTAAGGGCTAGGTCAAGAATCAGACCCCATGAGACTTCATATTCAAGTCTCTCTCAGATGTGATTTTGCAAGTGTTTAGACAGTCAAAAGATGCCCAATTAGTTGAAATTACATTTCAGTGTTGGTCAAGACTTTCTGCCTCTTTGCAAAAAATTTACAGTCCAATCAGAATTTAGTTGCAATCTTTGCACAGTAGCAAAGCACTGTGCCATGATAATTAGTGATGCTGTTTGTGACAAATATGTTATTGATTTGGGACATGTTAAACTTTTTGCATGAATTAGAGAGACATATGGATCAGATATGGTAATAATCACACTATAAAACATAATAGTTGCAAACCAATAGTCGTGAAAATAGATCAAAACATTATATGTATTGGGTATGGTAAAAGTCTGATTAAGCTCTGCATTGCTTATAGCTGTGGATATTGATTTTTTTTTTCAGTGCTTGTATAGTTAGAGAAAACACAAAAAGTGGTAGAGCACGCTGGGAGCATTCTGTTTTATTTAGTGATGATAAACGAGGAGTTTGGCATGAAGGTTATGAATTTTTGGGAAAATATAAAAGTAGGTAATACACTTGTAAAAGATCAACAGAACTTGTGGAAACCTTGCCTTACCTTCGTAGAAGTCATGAGAAGTTAGATATTCTAGATGAAGTATACCAGCCACATAAATGATTAAATCTTGCACAAATGCCATCATATATAAACAAACAGGCAACAGCAAGTAACCATGTGATCCCAGCAGCAGACCAATTTTATGTTAGCATATTTTCACAGTACCTTTTGGTTATTAGGGAAAATGTTCATAGGTTATGTTGATCTTTTTACAGGCTTGTTACTTAACCCATACATTTTAGTTGGTGTACGTAACCTGCATGAGTATTGCCTTGTGTGATATTCATATAAGATGTAATGTTCCAAATCATGCTCTGCTATCATTATATTCTCTAAAACACTACACCTGCTGCATTGCAAAATGAAATCACTAATATCCAAACTTAATAGCGATGCATAATCAAACAAGACTTTTTTACCATGGTTTTATAAATGGAGTCATGTTTTACATTACCCATAAGCATACATATCACATACTTACAGGTCCTTTTCAGATTGTAGGATTGTTGGCCTCTAATGTCAAGACTTCTTCATTACTGCTGAGAATGGTTGTGCTGATACGACTTTGGGTGATGGATATTTCAGTATCATGATCAATTTTTCAGGGTTCATTCCTAGGAGATTATTTTAACAGTTTACATCTCTGTGTACAAATGACTTTTGCCTTTTTAGCATTGAGTCACTCTTAGATCTTAAGATGTATTGGTGCCCTTTTGAGTCATTTCTGTTAATGTTGAAATCAGATACCCGTGCACCATATTTTACAGTGTTTGTAGAACATTACCATAATGGGTGACACTTGTTTTGCTAGGGGCATGTTAATTTATAACACTAGAATACTCAGGTATATGATGGTGCTTCAATTAGCCTGACTGAAAGCTTTCCTACCTCATGTTGTCGAACAGGTATGCTAGCAACAGATATAATTATTTGAATTTTTGTTCAGCCAGATGATGAGTTTAATATACTACATTAACAAACATCTGACGAGCTTACATAAGAACATAAGTAAGGACACTGCAAGAGGCCTATTGGCCCATGCTAGGCAGGTCCTGAGTCTGTCCACTCTACAACCAACCGACTGATCCCATAAACACATCCAACCTTTGTTTAAAGCTATCTAAAGACCTAGTTTCCACTACTGTATTTGGCAACTTATTCCATAAATCTACTACCCTATTCCTGAACCAATATTTATCCACATCCAACTTGAATGTATTTTATGCTGGATATAATTAATGCAACACATTAGACTTTGATTAAATATGCAGCTGTACGATTTGTTTTTTATATAGGGTTCACATGATTGGGGATGAGGAAGTTGGTGTCAGATGAATCAACTTTGTGTACTGATTGAAAACTTAACCACTTATGTACTAGTATATGAAAAAGGAAGTTCCACAGTAACACTTTGAGCATGATTTGAAGATGTTTGTAAGTGCTTTGAGTGGATATTTGCTCTTGATCCACCCCTTGGAAGTGGGAGCAGTGTTAATTTAGGTTGTAAAGTGTTTATTTGGTTAAGGTAAAATTATAAGAGTTAGCACATTTGAATATGATTGAATTTCCAGTCTTTGCAGTTGTAATGTTTATGCTGCCTAAGATAACTTGACCTCACCAAGTTCAACATGATGTAAGAGAAGATTTGAAATATGTAGGGGCTGTATTTTAAACATTTATATTGTATTATCCCACATTTGTCCTTGCTGTAACAAGGCATAGACTGAACTGGATGTCTTGATCACATGCAGAAATACTGCAATAGGTGCTTGGTTGAATGTGTAACCTTGTGGATGACTGTTTGTGAGAAATGTTCATGTGAACTTGACAGTTGGAAAATAAGGTTAATTGATGTGTCATTGGTCAATAGGTAACTTTTTGTTATGAAAAGGCACCATGATGCGACCTAAATTAACCAAACTAACTGAAATTATTTACTTCTCTGTAATCTTTAGTATTGTCTTTTGTAGCTGAAGAAGTTCAGAAAAAATATTGCAAGATTAAACTAAAGAAACACTGCTACATTCACCATGTAATTCTGATATTTATAGTAATGCTTTTATATGGTTGCATTAACTACTGGGATATATAATTTGAGCATGTTATGCATAATCGTTTAAGTTGGGTGGTGAGGGTTATCAAGTAGCATCTTGCGACATTAGGGAATGATGAGAAATGCTTTTTATTGTGACAAGATTGTTCTGTTTGGGATTACATGCATGATGTATGTTTGTCAACAAGTAAATTTCGTAACATATGCATTGACTATTTTTGCAGTTTTTGGAATGAGAGATGAAAGCTCATAATGAATACTTGGAGCTATTTCTGATTCTTGCACCTGACAATGAATACCTTGAACAAGCTAATAAGATATTTTCTCTCACTTGTAACTTTGCTTAAATTTAAGTCACTTCGTTAAGTCATCCTTTATATTATGAATGTACTGGGACTATTTTCTCTTTCTGTGTGAACTGTATTGTACATATTGTCTGCAACAGTCTCGAAATGGTACCTGGTAATGAAAAAGATTTGAGAAAATTACAGTGAAATAAAAATGTGGATTTGCTATCAACAGTTACTTAGCAGTGTGTTATCTTAGTAGATATATCCATCTTATTATCCAGCATTTTTTTTTAGCAAGAGCTCTTTACCTTGTACTTAATAGAAATTATATGACAAATAGAAGTGAGGTTTTGAAAAACTAAAAGCAAATTTTTTCAGCTTGAAACTATTCACTCAGACAGAATATAGATACTGATGAGTCATGATATGATGGTGTAGGTTTTGCTGTAGTTGTTGAAGAAGAATCTCGTTTAGCAAAACTATGTGGTATTCACATTGCAATTAAATTATTTGAGCAAAATTAAAAAAATTTACTGTCGGATTCTTAGAATGTGCTCCAAGGTTTACAGATTATTCCCCAATGCATCCTTTAGTTTGGAAAGCCCTAGATTGGATAGCTAGAATCCAATCAAATCCTAGGGTGTAGAATTCTGCTAGTGTCTTAGACATGCCGGTGTTAGTGGCACTGCGATACAGATACAGATTCACAGACCCAAGGTCCAAGTGAGGTAATCTCACTGTAACACAGTTGACAAAGCTGCAGTCCCCTTAAAAACAGTAAAAGAAGAAAAGAATAGCAAAGCAAAGGCCCTATCCCTGTTCTCTACTCCTTCCGGCAACATGCCAGACGAGAAACAGGTAGAAAATAATACTTTTCAGGAACAATATGCTTTCAGGAAATCTTTATAGGAAAGTCAGAAATTAAAGCAAACATAAATATGTCATGCATCCCATCACCAAAGACATGCATTCCTTCCCTTTTTGTTATAAAGACAATTATAAGATAAACTTGGAGCTCCAACGTTGCATTTTACCATGTCCATATTACTCCCGATGTGGAAGGAATGTAGTTATTCATTCTTGTTCCCTTAGAGCAGGTTACATGGGTTAATCAATGTTGATATGTTATTGCAGCATGGCCAAGGGAAGATCTGTCCTTGAGAATGTAGCACAGTATATCAGTACGTTATGATGTTTGATTTAAAGAATTATTCGGTACTAGAGAGTGACAGGAGATGGTCAAGCTTGTGATACTCAGAACATGTTCTGGGAGCTTATACCATACATCAATAATATTGTTAGGAAAGAAATGTTTAGTGTATTCCAGATTAACTTGATGACCCCTAAGTTTTAGTCCATTCCATCTCGGGTGCTGGTGCAGTGGTACATCGACATTGTTGAATCCTTTAAGTGTTTCAAAACATTCTATTAATTTGCCTTGGATCTGCATCTTGCTCAGAGAGAACAACTTCAAATCTTTGCTATCTGTCCTCATATGGTTTGTTTGTCCTTTAGGTGTGTGGCCAGAACTGCACTGCATATTCAAGGTAGTTGGGTCTGATTAGACTTAAGTATAGTGGCAATACTGCATTCTTGCTTTTGTATTTAGTTTCTGTAGATAAATTCAAACATTCTATTTGCTTTCTTGGCAGCTTCGTGACAATGCTGGGAGAATTTGAAGTTGCTGGAGACAGTGACCCTCTACTTCCCACACACGAAAGTTTCCTTTCTCATATGGCCCATCAATTTATAATAAAGTTTCTTTGCTAAAGCTTCCTACTTACTACAGCTGACAATAATTGATGTAAAATAGCATTTGCCATTTTTTAGACCATTCAGCTATTTTATCTAGAATCTCTCTTAATCTTAGTCTGTATTCTTCAGTAAAAATGGCATTGCCAATCTTTGTGTCATCTGCAGATTTTAGAATGAAAGTTATTCAGCCGTACCTCAATGCCAATAATGTAAACGATGAAAAGTATAGGTCCCAGGATGTAGCCCTAAAGGCTCTCGCCAGTAAGAGGCAATCGCAGAGATGATTCACCATTCATTTTGACTCTTTGCTTCCTTTCACATAACTAAGCTTCTATCTAGTTTCCTGTGTAACCAATAATCCCCAAGGCCCTCATGTTAAGCAGCAATTTATCACTAAGAACTTTTTTAATGCTCCTTGGAAATCTAGGAACATAATATCTATTGCTTTAGTCTTGTCATGGTTACTGAATGATTCAGGATAAAATTCAGTGAGGTTCATAAGGCATGCCTGTGCCATCAAAATTCATGCAGTTTATTGCTGATCAGATTGAGTTGCTCAAAGTTAGCTTCGATTTTATCTTTGATAATCATCACCAGAAGAAAAGCCTTTCCCCAAGTATCCACATACGAAATAGACAAATGAATAATTTTGTTTTATGCACAAAAACTCCTAAATAAAAATTGGTGGATACAGAAATGTTTCAGAAAGGACAGTCATGCCATATGTGACTTAGGTAGTGCATCATTGACATGTGGCTGAGGTTAAAATCATTTGTAGGGGAAAAGGACTTGTTAGTTCAATTAATATCAAGTATTTTTGAATTGATGGTAGGCAAGTCATTGAGTGGTCAAGTTCATTAGATCATTAAACTCATCACGCCACTGAATTTTTCATATATCTCTAGACAGATAAACTATTATGTACATCAAAATTAACAGTTTTATGAATTCAGTGAAATGCAGTGAATATTCCATGATGGAATTTGTGATGTGTCATCTGCTGTGGTTAATGTACTCACACATGTACTGTACTGAGGAAGCAACTAAAGGTTTCATGGCATTTTATTGCTCTGGTGCAGATGATGAAAAAATTTGAGTCAGTTGTCTGTGGAACGATGATAGACTTGCCTTGTATAGGAAGATGGATTATAGTATTTCATGAATCATCATTTTTCAAGTTACTATTATTTGTAATGTCAGTGAGATACTGATTGTTGCATGATGTAACCTATGGAAGAGTGAATAGTGAGGGGGTTAATTTGAGACTTAAGTTTGCTAGTTGATAAGGAAAAATGCTTTTGACTGAACTTAGCAAACAAGAAAAGCAGAAGGGCATCATCCATCATTTTTGATAATGGTGCCCCATACAGGGATGGGTCAGAGTTTTTGAGGCTTAATTAGCTGCTGTGAAGAGATACATTTAAGGACTGAATAGAATCTCCAGTTTTTACAAGACAGATATAGCTCATAATGATTGGAGTTCCCACAAAGAATTTGACTTTAAATGAGTGCTAATTATATTGGTAAAGTCGTGAGGATTAACAAATAAGTGTTAACAGGAAATGACAAAAAAAAAGAACTTTATAAAAATAAAGGAAGAAAGTAGATATTGGAAACAATGAAGTTAACAGGATTGCATAACCTCTTTCAGAGATGTTTTCTAGGTCTGTTATACATTCAGCTCATTTTTTGGGTTCAAAGAATGAGTTTTGTACCGAGGCTCTTCTCTGAGCAGAGTATTGGTATCTCCTTGGCAAATTGATCAACAGTAGTAATGCTGTTATAATTTCAAAATCATATGACTTTGAACCTATTATGATATGATTTTCGATTGTTTACCAGATGTGGTTCCAAGCCTGTACCTATTAGTAACCTGTTGGCTCAGGAAACATAGCACGGAATATTGCAAAGTATTTCCACCAAAATCAAAAAGGTGCAGTATCACTGGAGAAAACATCTGGGTCTCTAAACTTCTTTATCATATTGGCTGCAGCCATCAGAAATACTGTGTGATGTACAGTTGAGAAATTTAAGAAAACAATTGGCAGATATTTACAAAGTGTACCAAACCAATCAGGCTATGGTGGTTTGTAGGCTTGTGGGCCATGGCCTTCAATAGCTTGAACAACCAAACAGGAGCCTAACACAGCAGCTTGTACTTGTTCATCAGTGTTTTGATTTAAGATTAGAGCTATACCTCAGCTTGCCTTATGTAATTTTTTTTTTTTTTTGCAGAGTTTCTAGCACCTATGATTAGCATCCTGTGGTAACGGTTACTTTGCCAACCATTTCCACATTATCAAGGACCCATGATGGCATAGTTACTTGTGGTCCATGGCATATATCTCAGAAACTTTTACAACTAATTGCATTTTATAATTATATGTTTTTTAGGTGAATATGATTTGACACTTGGTATTATTGCTCTTGTACAAAATTGTTTTATTTGTTGAAGAATCCTCATTTGTTTATGAAATGATGCTCTTTGTAGATTGGTTCTGGTGTTGAGAAGTCCATTTCACACTTTTTTTGTAAATATTTAGAATGATTATATACCATCCCATTGATAAGTCATTGGCTGGTTAGCTTTTGTCATCTTTTGGAAGTAATTACTTTGTGCAGAAATAAGGGCTGTCCCATAGATGGATTTTTTCTTTGGCCTCACAAAAACCATTACTGATAACATGCAATGTTTTCGTTTGATCTTTCACACATGGCTGTTTTCCCATTCCTTATCTTTGACTCTGTTGTGTGAAAGAAGAAAGATTTTTTTTATGCTTAAATGTGCCTTTGTAGTAAGACGTTTTTCATTTCTAGTATATTGTGATGATGCAGTTGTATTGAAAGAGTGAACCTTCCAAACAGTATGATTTTGTAATTACACGTTTTCTCTTTTTTACAGATTATGTGGTGAGGGTTGAGGGATGATGGATCCTGGGCAGCAGTTTTGTTTGCGTTGGAACAACTACCAGTCAACACTGCATCATGTTTTCCACAAGCTTTGGATAGCAGGAACATTTGTGGATGTTAGCTTGGTGGTGGAGGGTCGAAGGTTGGATTGCCACAAAGTGGTACTTTCAGCATGTTCGTCTTACTTTGAACAAATCCTTCGAGATCATAGCAGTCATCCCCATCCATTGATTTTACTGCATGACTTACCTTACTCAGCAGTTGAGGCACTTGTGACATTTATGTATCGGGGGGAAGTTAATGTAAGCCAAGAACAGCTTGCAGCTCTTCTAAAAGTTGCAGAAACACTCAGGGTAAAGGGACTGGCAGATTCAGCTGCCATCAGTAGCTTCACCAGGCGCCAACTACTCGAACGGTGCATTCCTCTCCTGGAACATGCACCCTGCAATACCCAAGCCTCGAATGCAGTTGTTAATACATTAGGAGCAGTAACAGTACCAACCACTGCCATTGTTCAGCCAAGAATGACAACTAGCAGAAGTGGCTATAGTGCAGGAAAAACAGGTATAGGAGTGGTGAAGCATATTCCTACTGGAGGAAGTGTTAAACGAGTTGAGAGCTCCAACACAAGTCCTGGGCCACAGAAGAAGCGACCCCGTCCTGACGATCACACACCTTCAGTGCCTTCAACAATACCTGCCCCTTTGGATGACCCACCAACAAGCAAAGCATCTCAACCCTCACCATCATTTACTCCAATACCACCTGAAGTAAGAACCTAGCTTGGATTATTTCATAAATGTGCTAAATTTGAAATTTAGTTTTACATATCTATTTCACCTTTATAATACCTTTGCATATCTATTGTGTTCTGTAAAGATAACATATACTTTGCAGGCACTCAAGCAGGAAGCTGCTGATGAGACTGATGGAGAGCTTCAGATAGATGAGTCTGCTGGCCAGTCACCAGTGAACTGTGGTGATTGTGATCCAAATTCAGTAGGTATGTGTCCTAAATTAGTAAGTTTGTTACTCTTTGTTTGTCAAGAGTGGTATACATAAATAATTATTTTAAAGAATAGATTTATGTATATGGAGAGAATGAATGAGGAGAGTTTGACTGAGGGAGGATATGTTAGCCAGCCAGCAGAGCCAGGCAGGTCGGACCCACACCCAGCCAGCCCACAGACCTAGCCGGGTCAGATCCACACCCAGTCAGCCTACTGGCCTGCAGACCCAGGTTGTTTGGACCCACACCCAGCCATCCTGCAGATTCAGGTAGGCTGGACCCACACCTAGCCTGCCCGCAGACCTATTTTTGTCAGAAGTAAAGGAGACAAGAGGGAAATGAAACTTGAGATGGAAGGATGTAGTAGAAAAGATTTTGAGTGATTGGGGCCTGAACATGCAGGAGGATGAAAAGGGTGCACGGAATAGAGTGAATTGGAATGCTGGGGTACACAGGGGTCTATGTGCACACAGTGGACAGAAGCTGGGGGAAACCATGGAATGGCTTGTGGGACCTGGTTGTAGATAGGGGACTTTGGTTTCAGTACATTGCACAAGACACCTAGAGAATGGACTGTGTTAAGAGTAAAAGGATGTCAAGGGAATTGCCTTTATCTTACACAATTCATACCTATTTCCAAGCAAATTAAGGTTCTTTAGCACCCTTTGCAAGTAAAATATCATTGTTATACTGCCATATGTTCATTATCATGTAGCCATCATTTTACTAGGTTACATGGTGTTTAAAGGAATGTCATTTCCTCAAGGAGATGTAGTGCACCAGTCACAAGGTATATAGGAATGAATTTCTTTCAGAAAGCTGTGCACTTCTTTGCTGCATGCTTCCATTCTGGCTCCCATAGCCAGACTTCCCCTTTTTATATCTTCATTCATCCCTTCAGTCTGTACCCATGTCCTGTAGAGTGTATTGTGTTACTTTTAGTATATCTGTACAATTGTTTGGTAGTAATGATACTCATTTTTTTTCCATATATGTTTCATTATGTACTACATAGCAAGCCCCGCAGACCTACTTACGGTTTCCCTTGATTGTTTCATATGCCTTGATTGAATCCATTCATAGCACATTACCCCCTGTATACCACAATGCTCCAGTTCACTCTGTCCCATGCATGCCTCACACCTCATAGCAAGCCCTGCAGACCTACTTATGATTTCCCTTGATTGTTTCATATGCCTTGATTGAGTCCATTCATAGCACATTACCCCCTGTATACCACATTGCTCCATTTCGCTCTATCCCATGCATGTCTCACGCCTCCCTGCACGTTCTGGCCCAGACCACTCAAAGCATCTTTCACTCCATCCTTCAACTTTCTCTCGTCTCTCTGTTTGCCATGTTCCCTCCTCTTCCAACATGCATACCCTCATAGGTGGTTTTTCCTCATGCATCCTCTCCATTCATCCAGATCATTTCAGCACACTCTCCTCCTCCTCAACTCTCACACATACCCCTCTTTACAAAGCACACATCTCTCCTATCCTATCTTCTGTGATCAACCCTTTTCTTGCCACACATAGGTCTCAAACATTTCATTTCCATCTCATCCATTCCTTTGGTACATATCTTCTTTTTTTTGCTTTCTGAAGTATTACATGAAATTATTTGAATATCTTATCATCCCCTTCCTTCACTGTCTCTTTTATCCCTGCCATACTGTATTTCATTCTGACATGCTCTGGTGATTTCACTTACAGTTTCTGTCAGATTCTTTCTCGCTACCATTGCCTTCATCTTAACCAAAAATGATATTCATGAAAGAAGTTTCTCTGTAATAAAGAAAGGTATTGTAAAGATGAAAATACTATTCTTTGTTTTTTTAAAGGTACAGAGGGTGAAACAGAGCACGATGATGAGGAATCACATCAAAGCATAACACATGATATACAATCAGATACACAGCAGGATGAACTTCCCACTGCTTCTCATGAAATCCCTACTGCTGTGTCTCAAGAAGTGCATGACCCATCTCAACCATTTCAGCAGCTACACCAAAACCCAGTGGATAGTTTGTCAACAAAGGATCGAAATGGAAGCATTGGTGGAAAAACATGTGAAAGAACATACACTCACTTAGACCTGGAGGAAGGTATTGAAGCTGTCCTCTTGGGTCACCTGACTCCTGCCAAAGCTATATCAAAATATCGCATCCCACGTAGGACCTTCTTCAGGAGGTTGTCTGCGGTGCGTAAAAGTAGGGGAATTCCATCTGCTAAGGAAAATGCAGCTGATCGTTATCTAAATGCTACTTTTGCAGTTGGTGATGCTGCCCCTCCATTGATACTTCCAGTATCTGACTCTGATTCTTGTGCTACACCTTGTAAAGTTAAATCAGAAAAACCTGTCCTTATAGCACCAAAAGAAGGGAAGATTAAGTGTAAAAAAGGTGATGGGGTAATGGCTCCAAACAACAGCTATTTTTCATTGCTCAACCTAGCAGCAACAAATAATTATGATGTCTATCTTAACTATTTGAAACTTGTTGCACAACAGGGTGATAATCCCAATCCAGAAGAGATTGCTGAGGCATTACGAAAAGGTCAGGTTAAGGAAGTAAAGCCAACTGTGGATGATAATAGAAATGTTTCCGAGGCAGCTTTGGCCCTTGTTGCTCACAATATCTCAGCTGATTAGCAGAATAATTTGCCATGTTTCTTGAATAAAGGTAGTGGAAAAGAACTTCCACCATGGGCTAAATTTAGAGCCCAGTGCCAACTGCAACTAACCATTCCATGCAACATTCCATTAGGTTTAAGGTTTTCTGTACAGTGTATACATATATTTAACTGGATGGGGATATCCTTCAGCCAAAGGATATCTCCTTGATTATGATATTGCATATTTTTTTATGCTGAATAGCCTAAACTGAATCTCAGTATTATCTGCTTTCATCTCAAGATGCAAGAGAGAAAAATTTTCATACAAGGACACCAGTATGTTTTATATATAATCCTGGATGACTTTAATGAAATTATGATGTATATAATGGCCTCTCAAAATTTATTTATGCCTAAGTACTTAAAATGCATTTTTGTTTTGTTTGTCAAGCAATGTTTTTGGTCTGTTTGTACAGAGATCTCACTCAGACTAGGAAAGAACAGCTACATGATATTGCCATTTTGAAGGTGGGAGGGTTGAGTTTTTTATAACATTGAAGTCTCAAAAAACTGTGATAACATTTGGTACTTTTTTTTTTTACTAATAATCATACTCAATTTGCACATTTTGGCCTTCTCAAGTTGCTCTCTAGGGTAAGTTCAATGCTTTCCTGAACTTTACCATCTTTACTCGAGTGTGGGGGAGCAAAGGTGACATTACTAATGTTCACATCCTCCATTCCAACAGCTGTATGGTAAGTGTAGTAGTCAATATCATAGATATATACTTATTTTCTGTTCAATTTCACAAGGTGATGGACTAGAACATTTTCCTCTCAGTAAAAGGCAGTTCTGGCTTCATGTAATCTTTCTCAACTTTTTCAAAAGGTTACTGTCCTTAGTATTATCTTATTTTTTTTTCTCCTGGTGTTGGCCTATTAAATGAATATCATAGTTTTACTAAATTATTTGAAGGATGGCTTGGAAATTGGGTATTTCCGGTCTTTACTAAGCAAAGAACTGTCTTCAATCTTTCTCTTGGTTGTGGGACTCACTTGTACCTGTAGTTGCTCAGCTATCCATAGATGTAGGCATCATATACTAAAACTATTAGGATTTTGCAGGCAATTTTGGTCAGTAATTTTATTTTTTTGGTGTTGCATTGTTAAACCAACAATGACAGCTTCTCTTGAAGTGACTGTAGAGTTAATGTTGCAGATTTTGTGGTTATCTTCCATGTAGTCTGTATCTGACCACTTTGAGCCTATTATATGAGCTGTGCAAAGCTCTTGTTCCTATAGTTAGTATGAATAAAACTCATTATTAATGCACTTGAATACTGGTAGTTCAACACTGCTGTTGTGACCATTTCTCATGTTCATGAAGGGAGGAATATGTAGGAATAGTGGCAGCTGTGATCCAGTTATTTTCTATACAGAAGACAGTGTGATGATGCAACTTGACATGGCTGTGATGAATGCATTCAAAATGCTCCATCTCCTGGACTTTACACTATTGCTAGGGAATTTGATTAGTCATTTTGAAATGTTCATTTTGTTTAGTTGTAATACCCATGTGTCTGATTTGCCAATGCCTCGTTACTACCCAATATAGTAAACCTGAAGAATGATTATTAAGGATTTAATCTTTATATTTGGTTTATTATTACTATAATGCTATTATTTTTATTATTATTATTATTATTATTATTATTATTATTATTATTATTATTATTTTTAGTTTATGGAATCATGTAATTATTAGTGTTAAGCCATGGTAAAATCATATTAACATAAATGACAGACATATTTTTGAAGATGATTGATACAGGTTACAAAGTGGGTGGCTGATCTGAAGTGTTGGTAATGTAAGTGCTGTTGGCAGTTATCCTCTTGCTCATATGTTCGGTTCACTCATTTAGTAACAAAGAGGCAGCTTGTGTGAGGAAGTGCAAATAACCTCTCATTTTATGTATTAAAATGATGGCATTACTAAGTTAAGTTAAAGGTTAGCGATCTCATGTATTTACATATTATGCCTAAGAGTACTACATGTTAGTGGCATCTGTCTTTTTGCTTAGCCTTATGTTGGTACCTGTTGTAGCTGGTAGCCATGTCTGTTGCTATTAAGTTGTAATTACTTTTTTTTTTTATTTATTTATTTATTTTTTTGGGGGGTTACAAGCCATGCTGAAAAATTTAAAGTATGTTGTCTGCATGTCTTTGATGAAGGGGCATTGAAAGTCACTGCAATGAATCTTGTTTAAATGATGTGAGTGTATTGTTCTAAGTCTGCTGTATGTATCCTTGCCATCAGTCATGGCTAGGATGAGCTAGGCCTTGAAAATTTCAACTTTTGCCTTGTGTATGTAAGTGTAACTATCTTTGTGTTATGAAAGTACAGTAGTAATTTTTGTATTACATTTTGCTTTGTTGCTCTCAGTTGGAAACATTATGATCTGATGTGTACTTAAGATCCGATAAAAACTGTGATAAAAGGTAGCTTTTCTACGCTTGAACACATTCCATGTTATCATTTTGGAGAAACATAATGCACCATTCCATACCCTGTGATAATACTTGTGTCTTGTATTTTGTCTGGCTGTATCCATAGTGTTGTTAATATTATATAATCCTCGAGCAAGAGCAGTGGAGCAGACAGCACTTTAAAGTAACCACATCTTTGACAAACGGAAAATGTGTATGTGATGAGGATTCTTTGAAGTTTTGCTTTGACATTTTCTGCTTCATTGCTTTGCATGGGACAAAATGATTTTATATAAAGTTTACTAAAATTATAAGCCAGAAGTTAAAGTACTTCCATATGCCACAGGGACTGATCTGTAGACTCCTATGCTATTAGATTTCTTGTATTTTTCTACAACAGTTTCTAAATAAGATTTTTCAATAAAATATTTCTAAGATATGCCATTATTTTATTTACCCACAAATTTGAACATGTCATGGATATGTTAATGAATAAAAGCAAAGTTCTTAGGTTTATCAGGGTTGAAGTATGGGTTAGTTTGAGTGTGAATTTGAATGGAAAAAATTGGAGATGATGTCTTAGATTCCTGAGAGAGGATGTGGCAGCAAAGTGAATCATGGAAGCAAGAGTGAGTTGTAGGGCAAAAATGGGTATATTTGAAGGTATAGTTGTCCCAACAATATTATGTAAATACAAGGCAAAGTTTATAGACAAGGATGTGGAGATGGAGTGAAAAAATTTTTGAGACACTAGGGTCTGAACATGCAGTAAGATGAAAGTGGTGTAAGGGATTGAGTAAGTTTGAATAATATGGTATGCTGGGGTCAATGTACTGTCAATAAAATGAACAAGGGCATGAAAAGCATCCAGAGTAAACCACGGAAATGTCTGTGGGTCCTGGTTGTGGATAGGGCACTTTGGTTTCTGTGCATTACACACGACAGCTAGAGAGCGTGATGTGGCCTTTCTTCTGCTGCTCCTGGCGCTACCTCGCTAACGCGGGAAATGGCAATTAAGTACAATGAGTAAATATGCAACTCCATAGGATTTTTTTATAGAACTTGCAGTTTACTGCAGCACTGCAATCAATAGCAAGAAAATGAACGACTCCTTTGGAGCAAGAAGTTCATTGACAAGTTTGTATTCCTACTCATCCAGTGACGATGATGCAAACTTTACTACACGCAGGGAATATGTGGGTATGTTTGAAGGAATAGTAGTTCCAACAATATCATATGGTTGCGAGGCATGGGCTATAGATAGAGTTGTACG
>JAYMFT010000026.1:128387-152848 GCA_038088735.1 Panulirus argus | reverse complement strand
CACGCACGCACGCACGCACGCGCACACACACACACACACACACACACACACACACACACACACACACACACACACACACATATCCCCCTCTGTCACCCGTAATGTTGCATTATACCTGGTATTATTTCGGCCGCCAGTGCTTGGGCCCATGGCACGCGACTGGCTGCTGCTTCCCATAGTTTGCTGATGAAGACTTGCCACACGAGGATTGACCGTTATGATACCTTCCTCCTCCTCCTCCTCCTTCCCTCGAACAGCAAAGCCGTGGAATTCCCTTTTTCCTTCGCCTTTCCCTCTTCCTTCAACCATTTTGTCTTTGAGGAGCTCCTGGTAATATTTTCCAATCTTTTTCTCTCGTTCATGATTTTTGTCTGCACTCAGCCTGCCTGACTCCAAGATCAGCTGTTGCAGCGTTCCCACAGGAGACTGTAAGTGTCCTGCGATAACGCTCGTGATCAGTCAGTTTCCCTGGAGTACCCTCATTGATAGGACGTGAGCGCCATGCCCGTATTAGCCTCGCCCGAAATGATTTGTTTTCACTTCCCGGGCCTCCTCACCAGACTTATTACGTCTGGCTAGAGCCAACTGTATAGACCGAACCGTCCTTATCGAGTGAGACAGCGAGGACTTTCACCCCTAATGACGCTGAAGGAGACCCGGCTGTTGTAGTATAGTATTATATGGTAACTGTGGGCTCAGGGAACACCAGGCAGTGCCATATTCGGATATCCAAAATACGTCTGGAGTACCGCTGCCTGTGGCAAGTTAACACAAGACTATCATCCTGTATTATAACATCCAAAATACATCTAGAGTACCCGCTGCCTGTGGCAGGTTAACACAAGACTATCATCCTGTATTATAACATCCAAAATACATCTAGAGTACCCGCTGCCCGTGGCAAGTAAACGCTAAACCATCACCGTGAACAGTGCAAGGCGTTGACGACTCCCTGCTCTGCGTCAGATAGACGTACGTACGCCAGAACATCATAACGTCGTTCAGGGTCGTAAAAAGACCAGACGTCACGGGCCTGAGGTGTGTGGAACGCTGTGATCATTTAACAACAAACATAAAGCACGGCGTAAACGATGCATGAACAAGTGCATCATGACTCAGGCATTGAACAGCTCAGTTTTCACCTTAGTTCCACTGCGTAAAGGAAAGTGCACTGTTCCACTGCATAAAGGGGAGGGAAGTTAATCGTTCCACTGTGTAAAGGGAAAGTATTTGCTCCCCTGTTTAAAAGGAAGGGGGCGTTTTTGCCCTGACGCTAGCACAGGAGACAGCTTTAGAGAGAGAGAGAGAGAGAGAGAGAAGGTGTATTCAGCACTGGTTCGTGCCTTCCGGAAAGACACACGCGAGTGGGTGAGTAGGAAATCTCGCTGGGAGGTTAGGTTTCATTTTAATCTGTGTATATGTTAGACTTTTCGAATGCAGCGCGAGAGAGTGTTTCATCTGGGTTAGCGAGTGGTTTTGCAGTGATTGCGGGAGTGTGTGCGTCAAGGATTGTGTAATGCCAGTGTAGTCATTCGCTGAGGTTTTTTCCCCTGTTCGGTGAAATTGAGAAGTGTTGGCGTGAGGGGGAGGTGGGAGGGTGATGATCCTGGCGTGAGCCTTGTCCGTGGCGAAGCGCAGGATGCCACCGTTGTTATATGCAGATAATCCCCCCCCCCCCTCTCTCTCTCTCTCTCTCTCTCTCTCTCTCTCTCTCTCTCTCTCTCTCTCTCGTCGTTACTGGAGCCGGGTTGGAGGAGGAATTGGATAGAAACGGAGGGCCGGTCCCAGTGATCTTTGTTTGGAGGAGGAAGACGGAAGTGAATGCGGACAAAGGCGAAGAACTGGAAGCTCTGGAGGAGTTTTGGTATTTCGGAGTACACTGTAAGTTAAGACGGTCAGTGTAGTGAAGGAGGACACATGCTGGGTCCATCTACTGATAAGCCTCTGCTGATGGAGAAGATTTAGACGTAAAATAAAGAACTCGTTGCGCGAACAAGAAGTACTTCTGCCAGCTCCCGAGAGAGACGCATGGATGAAGGCTTTTGGAATACTATGGTCGTCTAGAATATATGGCAGTTGACAAAGCCGTCGTAAGGTGAGGTATAAAAGTACAGTAGATGGCGCGAGGAGGAAAGGGGACAGAGCGCAGAAGACATGGACAGATGGAGTGAGAGAATCTTTTTAAAGTAGGGCTGTGGATACTTCAGGATTTAAGATGTTGCTCTGGCTCCCAGCCTGGGTTCCATAGACAGCCAAGGGGGTACATAAAGCCTCACCATGGGGTTAATGAGATATATTTCGGGAAGCAAAAGGTACACTGTTGTCACTGGGCTGTTTTGTTTAATTAGAACACCGCCTTGGCACATAAGGGTCCCAGGAAACTGCATTATATTGGCAAGATTTATCGGTTTAGAAGTAAATCCATAAACACAAAGAAAGTAAGTGATGAAGAGGCACCGCTGAGATAGGGGTACGTCATGCCTTACGCCTTGGACAAGTGGTACATCAAGACGAGAGAGTTTAGGAACCACTGTGTTAGAGAAATGTCTGGGAATCCCCCTCGCATTGGAAGCATTTGGTGTATCCAAGTGGTACGCATGGAGACGTTGGTCTTAATTGAACAACGTAGTGCGTAAAAGTGAAAGAGTTAAGAAGCATTTTTATAAGTATTGAAGTCCATGTTTCACTTTTAATACACTGGTCATGGGTTGAGTATGTGTATGAGCGGTGTTTTGTGTGTGTGTGTGTGTGTGTGTGTGTGTGTTGGGGGGGGGAAGGCTGTACGTACACACCGCACAAAAACAATCTTTACACCAGTGATCGACGGATCTCTGAATGATCAACTGTTGACTCCTAAAGAGGCTATAGTATGCTCTCAGATTTTTTCGTCGCATGTCATATTACACCACTCCGATAGTGTGAAGATAGTTTTTATGCCGTGTGTATAGCTGATGTACTTCCCAAAACACACAGGGAGTGGAACAATAATAGATTACTTTTCAGGTCGATCGTATGCGAAGAGAAGGGAACTTACTCCCGGGACTTTGGTTCGATATGTCGTAGGACAGGATGGAAATGCCAGGGCACGACCTCATTTTAATAGTAAATGAAACAATATTGTGCTGCTCGCCGTTCTCAGACTTTGAAAGAAGAAAAAAAAAAGTTTGTATGCACTCTGAGACCCCCATTTTATTGGTTTTCGCGCAGGAGGTGAATGCAGTGTTTTGCACCTTCATTCGAAAACGCTGGAAAATACACGGACGTTGAACAAGGTGATGCCGTACTGTAATTGCTACGGAAGTGACAGGTTTAAGACCGCAAGGTGAGGACAGATTACGTGCTCATGGGCTTAGGTAAGTTAAGACGATCGTCACGCACCGTGATGCGAGTGTTTTCATTACCGTCCGAAGAAAAATGTCTGGATAGATTTCGAAATTACGTTCCAGACATAATTCTTTTAGAAGCCATCCTCCTGCCTCATCTTGAATGACGGTGGAGTGACTATTTTTGTGTCATTCTTCTGGAAATTACTCCAGACGATGTTCGTAAGAGTTCCTGAAGCCTTGCTGGTTTCGTCCTTATGTGAAGCAGAACTCGTGCAACTCTGCTCGTTTCATTCTTAACGTCAAGCTCAAGCAGAACTCGTAAAACTCGGTTGGCTTCATTATTATATAAAGTAGAACTCGTGAAACTTTGCTGACTTTATTCTTACATTAAGCAGAAGTCTTGAAACTCTGCTGGCTTCATTCTTATATGAAGCAGAACTCGTGAAACTTTGCTGACTTCATTCTTATATGAAGCAGAACTCGTGAAACTCGGCTGGCTTCATTCTTACATTAAGCAGAACTCGTGAAACTCGGCTGGCTTCATTCTTATATTAAGCAGAACTCGTGAAACTCTCTGGCTTCTTTCTTACATTAAGTAGAAACAAAACAAATCAGGATGGGAAATGTCCAGAGCTGAATGTACCGTGATACTAGTTATGTAACATGAGCAACATCCAAGACATTGGATTCACACACACGTGAAGATTGCTTATCTAGGAAATTAATAAGACGAACGTGTTTTTCTTGGTAATGCTGAGCAGTTTTTGTTTATGACCGTTAATGGGCAGTGAAGTTTAGAGGACAAGATCAAGAGAACTTCTCAGATTATATTAGAGTTGAAGTTTACGAACTTGAAAAGATGTTTGTAAAGGTATTTTCCAGCTGTTTGTGTATTTTACAAGGATTCGATCGCCATATGACACACTTGAATAGAGTTGGGCAAGAGGAAACCTTTCAGAAACCTCTCTCAGTCTTACGGCAAGAAATGTGGCATCCATTTGCCAACGTAAACAAAGTGTGAATAGCCAACACAAACCCATAAAGTGTCCATAGCCAACACAAGCCCTTTCACGATAGAAGGTGCGTCTTGACCTGGGCGCTTTAGTCCGAACGAACCAAAACAAGTCGAGAGCGCTCGGACCGAACCGAACCGAACCAAGTGTTCGAGCGCAAGCAACCTTCGCCATGTTCTGCAGGTTGGCCGGTGCTTGCTCGTCTTATCACCCACCGTCTTCCTCAGGATGGATTTGAAGGTGGCAGCAGGCGCTTTCTCCATTATCCGTGCCTTAGCGAAGAGGAAGAGGAAATCGAGGAGATCGTGGTTAAGGCGGCTATTTTCTGAACGTAAATATATGTCGCTATTGCCTGAAATGGACGATGGGCCTTTGAAAAACTTTGCGCCAATGACAGCTGAGGATTATGAAGTATTGATTATCCTTGTAGGACCCAGGAATTGCCAAGGAGGATACAGCATTCCGAAGAGTCAGCCATACCGGTCAAAGACGGTCTGGCTGTTACTCTTTAACGTTATTTAGCCTCAGGGGACTCCTCGTATAGCAGCCAGCAGTATTTAGTCAAGGCATCCAAGCATAGCATTAGTATGACAGTTGCGGAAACATGCATAAAGAAATAAAGTAATAATAGATAACTTATTATCATAGTATTTAGCGTTGCATGGATACTACATATGTGTTGTAAAGTTACATGATAACCTAATATTATTATGTGTAGGGAGTGAAATGACAAACGAGTATTATATGATCACAAAATGTCAGTTATATTTCTTTAGAATATAAAGAAACTTTTTCAGTCCTTTCTTTCCAATAAGGAATTGTCTGTGACTGACTGACTTGGGCACCCCGGGACGGCATGGTCTGGGATTCATTCCTTCTGGGTCTGGGGAGAAGGAAGGGTGGTGGATGCAGGAGAAGCAGCGGACCGAGTGTGTAAGTCCGGGAAAGCAGTTGTTGGTGGAGCAGGTGTGGAGTGGTAGGAACCTGGTGAAGGCTGCTGGGTGGAGGTTGAGGCGGAAGATGTGAAAAAAAAGAAGAGGGTCCACTTTCCTCATCCAAACGTCCCATATTATCAGCACTGAATAGTGTGTTACTGATCTCATGATGGACTGACAGCCTCTCTCGTTCCCTTAACTGTAGTTTCTTGATGTGTTGGCCGCCTTTTGCCCTGAGACGCCGCCCGCACTCATCTCCTGGCGAAGAAGCCCGTGCAGCGGCACCATCTGAATTAAGAACTTTTCCCTCCCCTCTTCGCGGCTCCTATCCTGACTGAGGATTCCTTCGCTTAGGTCGTTTCTGCGCCCGAACCACACACACACACACATTTATTTTTTTGTAGGTTCCAGCCTCGCCAAAGGAATGGCTACAAATATCTACTCAATTTGAAAAAAAGTGCCAATTCCCTCACTGTCTTGGTGCCGTGGGGGCAAACGTATCACCATTCGAGTCCCGCTTCACAGCGGCAACGTCCTTTTTAATGACGTATCTAATTTTAACATTGTTCTGTTTGCGCTCGTGGACGCAGACTACAACTTGACACCTGTAGATGTTGGCTGCCGTGGTGGGGTCTCCTCCGACGGCGGCTCGGCGCGGCGGCGTCTTCCAGCACGCTCTGCTTCACGAGGAATTTAGGGGATGGCAGCTCCGGTCCGAACAGGGCGATGCCGTACGTGTGTGTGTTGTGTGTGGCGGACGAAGCGTTTCCTCAGACAAACCGTATATAATGAAGCGTTACCCGGGGAACCAGAATGGGAGCAGATGGAAAGAGTATTCAGTTTGCGCCCCAGTCGCGCAAGAAGAATAGTAGAGAATTGTTTTTGGAGTTTCGTCTTCAGTTTTGAGGAAACCCTCCCATGCTTAGACAGCCAGAAAAGACGCAGACTGTTGTTGTAATGACGGTTGCTTGGCCACACAACTCCCTCAGGAGAAGCCAGAGTTCTAGAAATATGTTTGCACACCACAAGGAACATTTGACCATGGAAGACGAGGATGGCAATCTTCTTTCTGGTAGCTGGAGATGGGAAAGCAATTCTGAAATGTCATCCTCTTTCCTTCCCATCCGGAACGTACCGTGGAAGACAGCAGTGAAGGCGATTGAATGAAGTTCGTAATGTCTTTGCCCTATACATCCGAAAAATTGGATTTAAGTGTCAAAGACCGATACAGTAAAGTACAAGAGGAATTTATAGCATTAACATCATATTTCATTTATCTGTATTTTGTAAATTTTTCACGCATACTCATTTTCATCTCATTAAGTAAACGGATATTTCTAAATATGTTTATTAATTTATTTACCTCCATTGTTATTTGTATCCGTTTACTTACCTCCTTGGTATACAGCCAAGCTGTGGGTTCATTCCTGTCCAGCAGAAACGCCATCCGCTATAAGCGAACCTCTTCGATACACACACTTCCTCTGTGCCGTAAAAAAAGAAAGATTATTTGCGCTTTATATTATATATTTCATTTATTTATAATTATTATTTTTCACCGGATACATTAACTTTGATACTTGATAGTGGACAAAATAGCTCACCCATGCCAGTTCCGACGATGGTTCCTTTTGCCTTTTCTCTCCTGAAGCTGGCAAGCAAGCTTTCCTTCCATTTTCCTCTTCTTCGCTTCTCCCTGGGCACATTCAATAACTTGTGCGGCGCTAACCCAGCAATATTGCTTCTTGGCTTTATTGTATTGTAAGCCCCGATGGGGATTCCAAAGCTCAGAATACTTCTCATATTCATCGGGTAAGGTTAAGCATTTACCCTCTCTGTCCCGCTCCATGATAAAGATAAAACGCACCGAATAGCTGGAATATCCCGAGCAGCGCCCGTCATTTACAGCGCACCAACCAGCGACTGAATCCATGTGAGCACACACTTCATACTGACAAACGATGGAAGGAGTTTGGCACACTCGACTCGACTCGGCTTGGCGTGGAGACAAGTACCTACTGGCCGATTTCAGCCCAGCGTCGTCGTCTCCTCGTTTGGAGTGAAATGCTCAAGGCAAGACGCGACTATTACGGGTGGAAGATAGCCCGGGGGACGTTGGGGACGTTGCAGTGAGTGTCCACAAGTCCCCAGTCCATTTATCGATGATTTGAACACCACAAGCTTTAGCAGAAAGGGAAATTGCAGGTTACTTTCTGGCTTGCTCTCCGCCCATTTGCGAACCCCTTCGAGCATGACGATACGATCGTTGGGTACGGTGGCCCGGCCTCGTGTGTCCTAATGACCAGGCCACCGTACCCTAGGATCGTACCGTCATGCTCCAGGAGTTCGCTGTGGGGCTGAGTGCGAGCGAGAGGACGCTATTAACCCCACGATTTTCCTCTTTCCAAGCTTGAGGACGTCAGCACATGTATTAGGGGACTTGTGGGCAAGAATTTAAACGAAGTCTTCGTATACAGAAATAAAGATACAAGCTTAGCATATATGTATACCAAGTCGATCCATACGCATGTATGGGGAGCCTAAACAAAGAAAACGTGTTGGGACAAGGCTAACGAAAACGTAGAGTTCAGGGCCGCATGACGTCACAAGTAGGCCTGCGCGGCCCGGTCTGTCTTTCGGAGTCGGAGTGGGTCGACTTGGTGTACATGAAGGCTTAGGATACAAGCAAACGATCATCCCCTTTGTATAGGTATAAGAGATTGGTTGCAAGTTGACCCATACCTGAAGATGGGAACAACAGTAAGATGCAGAAACGCATCTTTTGAAAGCCTCTCACTCACCTGACCCCCTTTCTCTGGAACGATCTACCCAACATCCTTATGGATACAGTCTCAGTCACTTCAAACATGGATGTTAGAAGCTGTGTCCTTCTTCATTGTTCTAACTCTGGTATCTTTCATTTACTCTGAATTCTTACATACCCATGAAAATTAGGCATGGAGGACTAGAACGTTACTAGAAATTGAAAAGTACTCTTAAGTGTACGTGGGGAGGCTCACTCACCCTTCTCCTCTCATTTATTTTGACTAAAGCTGTATCAAAAGCCCTTCGTCTCAACTTCCATGGCATCACCTCTCGCCAACCATCCCTTTCCCCGATTTGAGTTGCCACTCTCTCTCCCTTTTCTGTAGAAGTTATTTCGTCCCCTGCTGTTGTGAGCTGTGTACATATACCTCCCTGCCACCAAGGCACGCGTCTGGCTGCTGTTTCCCATAACTTTTGTGTGGAGACAAGCCACACCATACTTGACCGTTGTGATAACTTCCTCCTCTCTCTCTTCCTATAACCTTGTTATCTTTTAGAGTCAGGTCAACAAACACCTAAAAGAGCTTTGCCTGCCTTTTATTTCCTTCTACTAATACCTTTGTTTTCACTTGAGATGGCCGTGATTGGTGCATGTTTTCCTTGTGCCATTTCGCTTACTTTAAGAGTAAACACTCATGAGCCAAATGGCTTACAACTTTTAGAAACAATGGGCTGTTGAGTGGAGAAATTTATGAATGATCTGGACGAGAACCTACGTAGTGTGACAGACCAGCCGAATGTGGTGAATACGTAGACCCGTGGACCTCGGCCTTCAGCAGTTTGATTGGACCAAGAAACAACACGGCTCTCAGAGGCTTAAGGGTCTGAGGACGACCTGGTGGTATATGAGAACCTACAAAACCATCCAGGCACGACATACAAATATAGGGATGCCGAAAAGACTGCTACCCTTTTTTTTTTTTATTTAATTCGTGGTACTGGTTGTACTTTAGACAAAAATATGTTTTGACCTCGGGAGTGATAACGTCTAACGACCTATAACCTTCGTGCAGGAGGATGGCAGGCTGGATCCTACCGATCTTCAGGACAAGGGAAGAAAAGCTGAATGTGAATATCGTTGCGTTCTAATGTCATCCTTGCAAGGCGGCGAAATTCCGGATTTGGAAAGTGTCCTGAGACCTTTCACAGCCCGTATTTACGTGGCAAAGGAACTAAATGACTGGGAACGACTGAAATCTCTTGAGTCTTTACTCCCTGAAGCGCAGACCTGGAAAATCGGAAAGGGTATCGTACCCAAGTAACACTCGGAAATAACATCCTACTGGCATGGCAGGCATGGAAGACTTCTTAAAATACTACCCCTGAAATCCAAAGGTGCGATACGCACTTAAAGAGAGAACACCTTAAACATGCGGGGCCCAGTACTCTTCAACACCTTGCCATATAAAATTAGAAACAGCATGAGATGCTTGCTAGAGAAGTTCAAGAGTGCGTTGGAGAAGTACCTGCAAAGTGAGCCTGACCAGCCAGGCTGTGGAGGCTATGTGGGCCTGAGGGCTGCGGCTTCCAATAGCTTGATCGACCAACGACCCGATCCAGCAGCCTAGGACCAGCCCGGGAAGTTGAAGGGGTGAAGACCACCCGAGGACTTCACTAGGTGTCCACAAGGTATTCTGTTTTCTTCTTGGAATATCGTGAAATTGAATATTGCCAAACGTATTAAGCCATCCAATAGTTAATGAGGTATCAATACGTTAATGTTCATGGTTTGTAGCATAGTGTCAAACAGTTAAAATTCCTCAGTGAAGCTAAATGGCAGTCAGCCTTAAAACATAAGGTGGAATGGAAGGTAAGTGGTTGTCCTTTTTCGATGCGTTGCCACAGAGAAAATGGGATTTTTCAGGCTAGAAAAGCAGCAGATGTAAAAAATATATTCAGTGTTTTCCATGGTAACTGTTATGTTGTTATATCGTTCTAGGGTCACCTGCCAAACATGCGAAGGTGGAGACGATACCAATCATTGTAAGCCTAAACATAATTATCGTTAAGCAAATTCCACAGAAGTCCTACTATCCTAAGATAACAGGTTCGGTAGGACAACATCACTTAATCTTGCAGTATTAAGTATGGGCAACAAGCAATACGCTTCCTCTGAAACCCAGTAATGAAGACATCATGGAAAATAGGAGTGTTCGGACGTTCGGTCCAGTCTTTACTGAAACAGAAAAGACTCAATGTTCAAGATGATGTACATTACGGATGGTACATTTTCCTTTGAGCTTGTACGCATAGTCTCTGACATAACGTTTACTCTCCTACGACTCAGTAAAGTCGAAAAAATGACATTTTATTTATATACGTATTTATATTTTCCTTAAAATCTCTTTCTAAGTAAGGGTCATGGTTTTACTCAAGACCTAATTCCAGGAGATTCTGCCACTACAAGGCTGTACTGCTTCCAGTAGCAGGGAAAGGGCGGACTTTTTTGTTTGGAGTGAGAAGTACAGCCTCGCTTAAAGGTGGTTTCTCATTCGTTGTATATCCTTGTGCAGGCTGAGTCCGTTAACATCCGTAAATCTATCATTTAGTGTACTGAACCACGGCTGGATGCATGCATGTCTCAAGATATATAGCTTTGTCTAGACGTTTATTGGCAGCCAAGCAGTAAGGAAGCTCTTCAAGTCTGTGTGTTTACGTGGACTGGATTTGTTGCCTGGGAATACATCAGGCTCCGTCCGTGACTATACTGAGAGAATTATAGATACTGCTCCAGTTTTATCGTAGTTTTTATTTTTTGGCTGTAATGTTGAAGCAGTGGGTTAGAATTTTATGTGCTTAAAAAAAAGAAAAAACACCATGGGTACGCGAAAATTGTGCCACTTTTTGATATACGGAATTAAGAAATACTATACTAGGATGAAAGTACCATTTCGTGAACATTATTCAAATTTCCTTTCGTACACAGTTGAAAAAAAAATGCCTTATTTAATGCATTTCATGTGTGAAAGCATTATTAACATAGTGTTCACGAAATTATTTGCCTTATTACAAAGTTAATTTTCAGAAAAAAACTTGTTTTTCTATATGATTGATTTAAGTATTATATTTTAATGCATAGTAGTATTCATTTATAAATGCTGAATTAAATAATGTGAATGCTCTGCATATTAATGATAATGATAATGATACTTTATTTAATTAGTTTGTATTACGTAATATAAATTGAAACTGTGAATCCAGAGCCATGTTATATAATACACATTAAGTCCCATACACAAGGTATTCACATATGTTAAGACAATGATGGTAGTGGTAGATAGGTGTACAGAGGTTCGCGTTAATGGCTACCCCCTTCCTCGTCGCTCCGTAAACGAGAATGTTCTAGTAGCCGTAGTTGGTGGGGGTACCTGGTTGGAGTGCTGTGGGGATAGGTTGGTTCCTTCATGTATGTAGCGGTTCATTGTCTGTCTGACCGTAGTCTCCTGGATGTTTGGGATGTAGGCTTAAATGTCTCTGGTCTTGGGGGGGGGTGTATCTCTCGCTCAGGTGTAGGCCTACGTAGACCACCACCGCTCTTGACGACACCCACCCACCCACCCTCTCTCGGCTGCTTTCTCTCGGGGTCTGTGGTATATCCCCTAGGAGCAAGGACACCCACTCCCGGTGCGGTCGGCGGTGCCGCCGCGCGCGCCGCCGCTCGGACCGCACCATATAATTGTGTTGGACCACAAGCTTGCTACGGGGGAGGACGATATCCGGGGTGTGTAGTAGGGTGGGGTTGGGGTGATCACCCATCCTAGTAGCCACCACCAGTTCCCTCACCCTCACTCTCTCCTTATCTTTACCCCCGCCCCCTCTTCCTCTCCCTCGTACAAACCTGAGCCAGACCTGACTCACCTGAGGCTGTTGGGAGGGGGAGTGACACGCCGCCGCTCACCATGCCCTCCCTCCCTCTCTCACTCTCTCCTCCCCCCTCCCACCAACCTTCCCCCTCCCCAGCACCACCACTCGTCCTGTTACTAACCCGGTTGCGCCCGGTCTCCCACTTTCTATACAGGGTCGCACCCCTCATCACCACCACCACCGCCACCAGCAGGAGTAGAAGAGCCCCTCACCATCACTACCTCCGTCCCTATAACTGCCATTAAAAGCCATCACCCTCAGTGACTCTTTGTCTCCACCACCATCAGGTCTCTTTCGTCTCTTCCATATCTGCTGTCTCAGCCACCTTCACAGCCTCTTCCTATCTCTGCTGCCACCACCACCATCACTAGCACTTTTTTTTTTTGCCTCCACTAGTAGCCCATATTGCCGTCACCACCACTAGCGCCCATGTTGCCACTAATATTAGCACCAGTGCTGTCACCACCGCAAGTGTCTGTGCTGCCACCACCACAAGCGCTTTGCTGCTACGACCAATAGCATCTCTTCTGCTATTACCACTAGCGCCTCTGTTGCCCACACCCTTACCGTTTGTGCTACCACTACCACTAAGACCTCTGCTGCCAGCACTACTAGCACCTTTGTTACCAACACTACTAGCGTCTCTGCTGCCGCCACTACTAGCGTATCTCTTACCACAACCACTAACACCTCTGGTGTCATCACCACTAGTACATCTACTATCTACACCACTGGCACCTTTGTTGCCATCACCACTAGCGTCTGCTGACAAGTCAAGGCGCTTTGCAGCCACAAGCACCATTACCTTTGGCTTCCAACACTACAAACCCATGTCAGGAATACCAGCCAACCAAAGTGAGAGACACCAGTAGTGAAGGAGCCTCACTCCCAAGCAGCCATCCACCATGTACAGCTTCCAGCTGACACATACGTCATCTGGGGATGGTGTCTCCATCATATGTGGTGTCCCCGGGTAATGTTGAATGATCATTCGGTGCGGCACGTGTAGTCCGCCTACTGCATGACATATTATTGTCCCGGGAATAGGTAGTTGTACAAAGCGGTGCACTCGCACACACGTGTGTGGGTTGGTGGTGGTGTTGAGGCACCAGCATGTGCATCATCAGCGAAAAAATCACGGTGCTTGCATGAGCACAGCTGCCACAGTACCAGCTGCTCGACCCTGCTGTTGCACCGCCTCCTCTCCAATCCCCTCTCCTCACGCCAGAGCTATCGACGGACGACTACCCTTCACAAAACTTGCCTGTGAAGCAAGAGTGATGGTACAAACCAGCAATACAGACATGTAGGTTTGATGTTCTGGCAAGTCTGTACCGATTTTGGGGGGTTTAGTGATGGACTGGTGTGTGGTACGTAGGTGTGGTAGTGTGCCACGGATGGTGGTGTAGGGTGTGGCTCCTTTGTGCCACCTTCACTCCCGTGCACGGAGGTGTCCAGGTTACATGGTGCAGCCAAGACCCGCCCAGCAGCTGTATAGATAGCTTCCTGCACTTAACGTCTCTTAGTGTTGGCGCAGTCAGCTCTGAGAGGTGTTTTAGGACACCTCGCTGCCCGCTTGCTTCTTCGGTATTGTCCCCGACGCTCAGCGAGTCATAATGTTTCCTATAAGTACCATTGTTCACTTAATTCGTCTCCACCTCCTCCATGTCCAGTCACCCATGCCGAGAAATCTCTCGCCCAGAACAAACAAATGATGAACAGAACTGGGAGAAATATTCTCTGTTCATAACTTGAAAGAGCAAAGATTTATGTACTGGATGAAACCGAGAAATATTTGTGTGAAGCTGATATCAGCTTGTACGGGAGGGGGGGGGGGGGATTATGGGGCGAGGGGCGAAGCCTCTGCTGGGCAGGGAGCCAACATTGCCTCGCACCTCTCTTTCTCCCTGCCTCATAAATCAGCATATGCTCTTGTTTGATATGGTGACTTTTAAGTTTAGTGGGTTGAGATGGTAGAGGGAATTTTCAGATGAGTTATAAGTTGTTAGGAAGATAACAAGGTAAAGCAGCCAGGATTGTCATTAACAGCTGACAGAGTAGTGTAGATATGGTTTAAGGTATGGCGGAAGCTCCCACACGATTACTGAGCTCTACTCACTGATAATGATTATGCCTGTAGAATGTACAAAGTAACTGTAATAATATGTACAGTACCTGTACGGAAAGGCACTTCAATATAGTTCTAGTAATCATCTCAAAAGTGTAATTGAGATAAATAAAATACTGTTGTAGACAATTTTTTTTTCCATATTATGTGCATATTGAGAATTTTCTGCTTTGGCATCATGTTGATGTAAGTGCTGCATAGTTGTTGCACTTTGTATAGGGATTGAATTATTTCACTGATGCCAGTAATTGAGTGGGACTAAAAGTAAAACTAGTTTTTTAAAAAAATCTAGGAATATCACTCTAATATCTGGATGAATGACTTCAAAGAACTGGAAGCTCTGGATAAGTTTAGACATATGGGAGTAAAGCTCAGCGAGGATGGCTGTGGGAAATCTAAAGGTGATTGCAGTAGAGTCATGCAAGGAAGAGAAATTAAAACATATGCTTAAAGTTTTGGCGAAAGGGGGAGAACTTTTGTGTATAACATGCATGCTTGTGTGAAGGAGCTTCTCCCATCTCCGATTATGGATGTGAAACCCAGGTACTATGACCTGGCTCATTTCAAGAGACATGTTTTTCATTTCTCAAAAATTTGTAAATACTTTCCCTGTCTGTTTTTCCCCCTTTCTTAATTCTCTCTATATTTCAATTAGGGCCCGGCCTTGATGTGGACTTTTGTCCGTGACTGGATCCTTCAACATAGAAAAAAAAAGTACAAGAAGACCTTGATTGATTAAAGTGTTTTTAAATAACATTTTTGTAGAAAAAAAAGTACAAGAAGGCCTTGATTGATTAAAGTGTTTTTAAATAACATTTTTGTAAGTTAAGTTGTTAAACAGTTATAACCAGTCCTTAATGTCAAAGATTATTGAATAAGTAAAACCAGTCATTGCATAATGCTAACATCATTTTGAAGTTAAATCATATCTGTTCAAGGTGTGGTGACATAGTGCTATTAACTATAATTGACGAATGTATTTCTGTCATTGCTAGAGTACATTTACTTCCAGTAACAATAATAAGGAGTCATTAAAGATAGTTAAAATCAAAGTGCTTTCAATAACTGCAGTTGCTTCACAATGCTACTCATACTGCTCAGTTGAATGGAAGAAAAGTCAGCTATTGACAATGGTTATCAAGTTTAATACTTGTCAGTAGGATTAGCATCAGTACCAGTGCCTATTAGTATGCTGTCAATTATGGAGAAAGTTAAATGTTAATAAAGGATTTAGATAAAGATTCTGGAGAGTTTTACAGTGGAGCCTTTTATGAACACTCTTTTTACTTTTGTAATATATTACCATTGTTTTTCTATTTGGGAAACTTTTAGCCTTTTTAACCTAGAAATATGTTTCCAAGCTGTTGTCTGAGAACACAACCCCAATTTATGATATTACATCTTTAAGAAGACCCACTTTGATAAACATCATGCTTTCCAGTGATGCATCAACAGTGGAATAAAGGACTTCATTTGTATATAATTTAGGATTGGTAAAAGAAAAAAGTGAGCAGTAGAATTGGATACCTTGCATTGTATTTTTGGAATTGTATATATATAATTTAGGATAGGTTAAAAAGAAACGAGCAGTAGAATTGGATAACTTTCATTAATTATACTTTTGGACTTGGGAGGATAGCTTGAGGAAAGAATGAAAGTGCATTAAGGATGCATGGTGTGAAAAATTGATAAAAAGGGACTAGGATGAAATTTTTTTTGGTTGGTATAGTCATGGAGAATGTATGGCAGATGATAAGTACAGGGAGGGGGGTAAACTACGGAAGAGATGGATAGATGCAGAGAGAATTGATTATAACTTGGGATACCTCGGACAAAGATGCTAAAGTAATGATCTGGGTTTGAATGTAATGGAGGTAGTGGGAATGGAGACTGGACTCACTTGATACAAGAACATAGTAGTGAGCAATATGAAAAAGTAAGATGAACTTATGTAACTGGAAGTTCATTGTTTCCCATTAACACACTTAGCATGGGTTAAGGATGTGTATGAGGGATTTGAGAGTCTGTCTGCACCTGATCCACCCCATGGAATGGATAGAATGATAATGGATGAAAAATGGTAATATTCTTTTTTACAGAAAGAACATTTATTCAGTGTTGCAGGATGCTGTCTTTTTAAGTCATGTCACAGCACTAATTTTGATTTCACTGTGCATGTTTCTTGAATGTGTTAACATTGATAATGAATTTATTTTTTATGTTGAATCATAACTTAACCCTTCTCTAACAGAGTAGGGTTTATCATTATTTTCCCACTTTATGGATGTTTTATTTTTAATATTTCTGTTTATTTCAGAAGCCTGAAGAGAGAGTGAAGGTTTTTATGGAGAGAGGACATCGGGGAAGACAATGGGGAAAGTCAGCAATAGAAGCTCTGTGGTGTCCACTAGACGCAGGCTAATAAAGGGTGAGTTACATTTGCTATGAAATATATGCAAGTTATGTGAGAGTACATGGGAAGGATAGGTAACAGAAGACCTGGTGGTCTTATGCTTTCTGATGGAGGACTGTAATAGATTTGTAATTTTGCAAATCTGTTTAGGATAGTACAGCAGAAGACACCTCTGTACCCACTACTCCCTCCTGCACATCAGCTGGCAGGTAAATAGCAGAAAAGGAACACGATGCATCATGGAGAGAATATACTGTTACAGAAATTTTAAAAAGAATGAGTAAATGGAAGATTTTTTATTCTGCTGCTTTCTCTTTTCCTCCTTGCAGTCATATACCCCAGTTGTCAATGACAGGTGAAATCAACTCTTTAGTAAGCTTGGTTTCCATCTTCCCAACAGTGTTAAGTGCACTTTCCTCTACATGAATTGATGAACATCAGAATATATTGCAATATTTCCACGGTTTCTATGACAGTAATGAACCAGTTTGGATGATAATTGAAGAGACAAACAGGTATGTAGATCAAAAGTAGACCATAGCATCACAGGATAATGGAAGTAATAAATGGTTCCCCATTACAAGTTAGTATATAATAGGATTTATGTATTTTTGACAATTTTCAGTTTTCTTTTACACTTCTATCGTCTTCAAACTAAAGTTCACAAAGGTATATCAACTATTTTTACAAGAAGTTTTGCATTTGCTTAGATAACTCAGATTCAAAGTAACTATGTTTTTCATTATTTGATATTTCCTAAAGAGATATTCAAACAAAATATTTTTGTTGTTTATTTCTCAGGATGTACAGATTTCAAACCTCTTATAAAAGATCAGTAATTTTTGGAACTTACTTCGAAAAAATAAGTGTACGTACATACCTAAGAGTGCTTACAATGAGATTTTGCCATGGTGGCAGGGCTATTGCATTGCATTCTCCTCTTGATTTGTTTGTTAATTAACAACTTTTCTCATGATTGCTTAACTTTTTCCCCTCACTTGTCTTGCTTGATGTATGATTCTGTTCTTTTTAGGAGCTACTCCTTTGGCATAGGTATCTAGTCTAGGTTCATCTGGCATTCACTTCAACCATGATTCTAATCTTCTTGTGAATGTTTGTTTAGTTGCTCTGCTTAAATTTCTTAGATCACACAGTATTGCATTAATAATCATTCCAACTTTCTTGCTGGGCATTCATATATTTTTGCTTTGTGCATTTTTGGCAAGTTTCCACGAATTACTCATGACTTAATAATTCAGTTTCGTCTTTGTCAGGTTGCTTTTAGGTTCAGAACATTGGTTTTTATCCCCTTATTTGTTACCAGGCATATAGTATTATATACCTCTCCAATGTATAAATCTGAAAAGCACTAGTTCTTTCAGACGTTCATGGTAATTCATATGCTCCTTTCCATTTATCTTTCTTGTGAAATGTTCCAGTATTCTCTCTATCGTGTTTTTCAGTCTGTTTTACTAGTGACCATACAAAACAGAAGTATTTGAGTTTGTTTCTATATATACAGTAAACTTTTTCATCATTAAGAATATGTGTCATGTTGCTAATGTTTTCATTATCATGCCACTCATTATTTGGCTTGAAAGAACTATCTTTTCAATATGTTCCTTGAATTAACATTTGTCATTGATGAATACTCCCATTCTGTCCACAAAGTACAGTCTCTCCACGTCATACGTAACACTTGACAACACTTAACTCACACAGCTCATTCTTCATAACTCTAGATTTTTTTGCAGTGAGCACTATATGCTAGCCCTGCCCTTTGGCAAAATGGTAGGAGCAGTAGATAGAAATAGAAGATAGAAGCATATAGGCTGGAACATGAGGTAGAATTTTTAGGTAGAATTAGTTGGAAAAAGCATTAGATAGAAGTAGTCAGTAGGAACATGAGGTAGAAGCCTCAGCAAACACAGCACTAGAGTTTTCCTTTGCCAGTGGCCTTTTAAGGATGAGGTGCTAAAGGCTAAGAAGCAGTACTGGAGTTCACTAGTTATGGAGACTTTATTGCAGTGGCCACCCCTTTGAGGGAGTTTCATCTGGAATGGGCATCAGAGATATAGATAGATTACTCCCATTTCTCTGACATTTGCTGCTCTCTATTTCTCTTACTGAAGGGTCTCTGTATGTAGGCAGTGCAATAGCTTAACCTGTCCTGTGGCTAGTATGTTGAAATTTCACTTCATTAATTTCCTATAAGTTCTCATCTCCCCATATGTAGATATTATCCAGGTCTCTTTGAAGATATTCTTGGTTTCTCACATTTTCTGTCACTTTACATATTACTTATTCTTGAGTCATTTGTGAAACATCTGAGTACATTGTCTCTTACTTCTTTATCAATCTTTGAGATCATGATTCTGAAAAGTATTGCAGCTAGAGCTGTTCCTTGCAATACCTCAGACATTACATCTTCCTTAGGTATGTTTCCTTTTGCGACTACTTTGATTTTCTGTTGGTAAAAAAAATCTTTGATCCATCTTCTTATATAACTTTATTTTTAGCTTGCCACTAACTTCCATAATACTCCATAGTTTACTTTATCAAATGCATTTTTTCAACCATCAAACTTTCTTGTAAGTCATTTTAATGGGCTATTAGTTGTGCTTTTGAACTTTTACCAGGAATAAACCATGAATGAACCATGTTTTCCTTCATTCACGAATCTGTTTGAAATAAGATATTCCATCATATGTTTTTTAATACTCTCTGAAATACTTTATGTGCAAAGTTAGACTAACTGGTCTGTATTGTTTTAGTAGCAATTTGGATCCTCTGTTGTTTATTGGTGTCATTTACACCATTTTATGTATATCTGTTAGTTTCAACTGTAATTTGGATCGTCCATTATGTATTGGTATCACGTACACCATTTATGTATATCTGCTGTGCTTGTATGGTGTGTGTTTTGCCTCAGTAGCATTGTAATAGGTTTGGCTATTGTTTCTTTAGAAAGATTGCTGGAATCCCATTTGGTCTGGGAGCTGAGTTTTCTTTAAGTTGATCAGTTGTTTCGGTTACATCACTCTCTCAGAAGTTTATATCTCTGGGTTGGAAAACTTATGCTGAGAAATTCTTATTTATTTGCTAGTGTTTTATATATTTTTTTACAATGACTTTTTATGAAATTGTGTATGCATTTATATTCTCTTAATTTGAGTACATGTTTATCATTTATCCTTTACTTTGGCCTCATATGTAGAATTGGCCATATGTATTTTTTATGAAAATTAGTGGTTGAGGAATTGATGATTCAGGGATAAGGTTTTTAAAATGCTTCATTGCTCACTTTTTCCAAATGATATCCAGAATACCTTCCAAATTTTCATTTCAATATTGTAGTATATCAGTGATTGTATATCATCTTGTTAATTGATTTGCCTTGCAACAACTGTAGTACAGTTAACTACATTACTGTCAAAAGTTCTTGCCAGTGTGTTGTGTATGCCTGCTGAGCTTGTATCTGAATGAAACATGTGGGATTATATATGCAGCTGTTAAGCCAAATGCATCTTTGATACATAAAAAGGTGAAAATTAGTTTATCTTAACAGTAATTTAATGGTGTTTGTGCATCTAGTCTTGGGTGTTCCCCATAAAGACATTTATGATTTGCAATACTGTGCTGATTTAAAAGTTTCACCCATGCATACTGTACATAGGAAAACCTTAATGTTATAGTCCTGTGCCATTTTTGGTCAATGTATTATACTTTAAATCCTTTCACAGCATCATCTGGAGTGGGTGTGAAAAAAAGCCGTAGTTCGGCTAAGGTATCTTTACCACCCCCACCTCCACCTCAGTCACTTGTTCTGGATGAAGACTCTGGTTTTGGTGGTGACCAGTCCTTGGACTCTGAGTCATCTCTACTGTCAGCTCCAGGAACATCGAGCGCAGGAGTGGCATCCTTGCCATCGGTTCTTCCATCGGTAGCCATGGGACCCCAGGCGGTATGTATCCCTTATTAATCTTTATGTTTTTAATGTCATTATTGCTTTTTATTACAGTCTTTCCATATATTGCAGGTTTAAGCCACAAGCCAAATCAGTCATCCTGTCGCGGAAAAAATTCTCTGCAGTCAAAGATTTTAATGTTTGTGCTTCTTACCATCATCACTGATATTGTAGTTGCAAAGTTCCATCTTATGACATGGACAGTAACATCTACAGTCATTCATTTTTGGAAACATCATGTTAGTTTATTATAAACAAATCAGCTTACTTTATAGTTAATTACATGAAAGCGTTATAACATTCTTAATGCTGTGCTGATCAAGTTAAAGAGCTGTTTTTATTGGCCAATTGAACATTGCTTATAATGCGAATGTCAGTGATAGCATGTAAGCACGAGGTTCTCAGCACATTTATTTGCACAGCTTGCTCCGTTACAATGAGTTCTAGCAAGCCACAGGATGATCGTGAAGAGAACTTATTCAGCTAGGGTAAGTATGGACCTGGGATGGACGGAAGCTCACTTGTCCCTTTGTTTCCTCACCACCACACATGTTGTGGTGGATGTCTGACCCTGGTGTCCCGTTTGGGTTGTGTCCTTACAGAAACTGTTGCTAGTCAGTTTGTTGCAAGGTGCTGGAGGCGTGCAAGGTACGGGGACCAGCCAGAAAACCTCAGGAAACGTTGCGGTAGGGGCTTTTCCCCCCACAACACAAGCGAGCGTCAGTAATGGCACCAACCAAACGGGGAACACCCATGGTGCAGTGATGTCCAGTGGTGCAGAAAAGGAGGGTCAGAACTCTCACAGTGTACGGCCCTTGCTGGCTGCTGCCTCCCTCAGCCTTCAGGGTGCTACTGGCACTGATGTTCTGTCTGAGCTGCCAGCAGCCAGCACCAACTCTCCCTCCAACTACCCCACTGAGCCTGTGGCACTTGGGAATACAGGCCATAAGGTAGGCACCATTACACATGCAACCCACATCATGCCTCCACCCTATTCAGAGCTCTTCTGGGGAGGCCCTCCTATGGGGGGACCTCCTTTAGGAAGGGACTCTTTCACAGCATAGCATTATCAAGGGCTTCATCTCCCATGGCTAGTATTTGGGCAATTGGCTTTTTCATTCTTAATGACTGTTGAAGACATTCAGAAGGAACCATGGGAGATCTATCCCTCGCCAGTGTTCCCATCATTTCCTCTTCCACAGGACTCTTTACCTTTTACGAATTCTCTCTTAAATTTCTGTTTAAAGAGTAAAAGTCTTCTGTAGCTTCACAATTTAGTAATCCACATGTGATAGAGCATCCTCATTACATCTGATTCAGCCACATTTCTGCATGCATGCACCACAGTCCTCTGCTATGATGGGTGCTACTTAGTTATTTATTAGCCTCAGTAGCTTATAAACGCTTTATTGCTATATGTATATTGGAAATGGTAACTTTGTTTATCATAATCCAGATATGAACTTTTCCATGCTGTAAGCCAGTACAGTAGTTACAACTAAAGTGTCTGATAAAATTCCATATCATTAAGAATCCGCTTAAGCAATGTTTCTTATTTGTCAAATAATTATACAGCCCTAATTAACTCACTAGTGAACTTTGAGTTTCATGGTAAAAAAATTATGAAAGAATTTTCCCATGCTTACTTTTTATTTTTCAAAGAACACAAACACCACAATAAAACAGATTCCCACATTTATAGTATGTACAGTACTAATCTGCTTTCAGCAGAACCCAAAAACCAAGCATATGAAATATTTTAACACCTTTCCTGCAAGTAACCTGATATCATGACTGACCTTTGATGATCTCTTGTAGTTACTAGTTATTCATGGTATTAAAGAGCAGATGTTTGGTTGTGTATGTGTGTGATTGTATAATTACCTATTTGTCCTGTACAGGGAGGGACGTTTACTCTTGTGGGGCCCCATCTTTTGAACATTCCCTACTATCATACAAACTTTTGAATTCATATATGCTGCCTGCATTAATTATGTCATCAATCTGTTCCATTCATCCACCACTCTTATAGTATAAAAGTATCTCTTTACATCCATATTTACAAGTTTCTTATTTAATTTCATGTTATGTTCTTTGGTTACTCTATCCTTCCATCTGTGTGTGTGTGTTTGTGTGTGTGTGTCTGTCTGTCTGTCTGTTTGTAATTACCTATTTGTACTGTACGTGGAGAGAGTCTTACACTCTTGGGGCCCCATCTCTTTACATTTTCTCTATCATACAGTTTATTAGATTGTGTATGTTGTCTACATTAACAATGTCTTTAGTCATTTATATTCCATTCCCAACACTGTTACTGAAATAGTACTTCCTCACATATTTTTAAATAACTTTCTTTCTTATTATTTTGTTATGACCTTAAGTTGTCCTATTCCTTTATCTTTCAAAGAAGTGTTCACTCTACATCATTAATCTGGTTTAAAAACATAAACATTGTAATTAGATCACCCCTCACCCTTCTATTTTCCAAGGTGGGCAAATTTGTAGCCTGTAACCTTTCCTTGTAACTCAGTTGTCCCATTAATTCTGGTGCCATCTTTTTTCTTTCCTTTTGGCCTTCAGTACAGGTTCTTTGTGCTTCTTTAGGTGCAGTAACCAAACTTGAGAAGCATATTGTAGTTTTGACTTTACATATGGTGTGAACAGCTTGCTGTATAATTCCTTATCCATGAACTTAAATGTTATTCTAATATTTGCTGGCAGTCAGTTGGTCACCTTGAACTATTCTCCTAAGGTGGGACTTTGGTGACAGGTTATTGACATTGTCAACTTAAGTCTTTCTTACACACACATTCCAGCACCTTGTTTCATAGTAGATGGTAATCATATCGAGTCCTTTTTTCATTGTGACTGTCCTCATTACTTAATTTACTTGGTTTGAACATGAACATCATCAAATTTACTTGGTTTGAACATGAACATCATCAACTATATATCAGACTGAAGTTTGTTAAGGTCCCCTTATAAGTTGATGCAATCCTCCATGCTTTTCACTTCCCTCGTGATCTGTGCATCATCATGTGTTTCTGTGTATGTATGTATGTTTGTGTGTGTGTGTGTGTGTGTGTTTGGTACTGTTTTTTGATTAATTTAATCAGATTTTTAATGTAATGTGTACTCACCTGAGAAATAGTATAAATGAAAGATCATTCAAAATTAGGAATATTTCTTTAACTTGTATCTTTTTATGTTTGAAAAGATACCTTCTTGAATAAGAAAAAAATATTCAGTCGTTGACATTGTAAATGTGCTTTCTGCTTTAATTAGAATGCTGAAATTAACTTCTCTCTATTTGTTCAGAAATGCAATCAAGTCCATATTCCAGGAACGATATCATATGTGTTTATCTATAGTAGGGTGATCCCCTTAACTTCTGAGTAATGGATTCAATCAGCTGTGTTTACTTATCCAGGCATTCCCTTAAGTTAAAGGTGTCGTTTTGTTTCTATGAATAAACTTAAGAAGATATTGTATTATGATACTAAAGTTAGAAAGCTGATGATGAAAGAGTTGATTGTATATATAAGAATCAAAATTAGACAATGCATTGATGTATGGCCAGCAAAAAAATTAGTTTAAACTAATGAAATTATTTCCAAAATACTTTAACAGTTAGAAGTGAGGGAATGAACTTGTGGATCATCATGAAGGGTTAAAAGAAAGTGAGCTATATGGCCAAGCAAGAAAAGAAAGACATTCATTTAAGCATCATGAAGTTATTAAAGAAAACATAGTAGGAATAGCAACTTCATAGCCATAAAGAAACACTGAATAAATGAATAAGAATTTCTTAAAAGGCATCACAAAAGCACTAAGCACACATGTTCAAGACTTGAGTCCAGTAAAAAAGATGGAGAGATTTAATTGTTATTCTCTGTCTCTCTCTCTTTTATCACTTTCATTATATATATATATATATATATATATATATATATATATATATATATATATATATATATATATATATATAT
>JAYMFT010000026.1:105929-128287 GCA_038088735.1 Panulirus argus | reverse complement strand
TCCCCCCCCCCCCCCCCAGTCATGGGCAAAAGTCAGGTAGGGTTTCCACAGGGTCATACACATTACCCCATTGTGTTATACAGGTAATTCATACTCTAGGACTTTTTTTTTTTTTTTTTTTTTTTTGAGATATGGCACTTAGATGTACATACTGATGGCTTGTGCCATTTAATATAAATGAGGGAGGGAAGAGGCATCACGTACAAGTATAAATAGGGTTCCCACAGGAAAAATGTTATATGTATGGATGTGGTCCTTTAAGGGTTAACTTGTGTTGTCACATTAGTCAGTGCAAGATTGTCTTGTTGATCTGTTTACTAGGAAGAGAGTGCAGGAGTGTCAGGAGATACCTATGTAAGACTGAAAGTAATGAACTCAGAGGTTGTAAGATTAATAGTTAATGGTAAAGAACTTGAATTCAAGGATCGTTCAAGGAAAGTGCCCCTGACATTGTTGGAGGTGTAGAAACAAACCTTATTAAAGAGATATGATCTTGTTCTGCTGCCTACAAGGATACATGTTACTAAGGAGGGAAAGAGAATATAAAGGAGGGGATAATCCCTCTTGATGAAAGTTAGCTGTAAGTTTCAGAAAATAGTGGAGAATGGCTTATTCAGACAATACATAATGGGAAGAGCAACTGTAGGCAAGAAATGCATAGTGATGTTGGTATTATATACTCCAAAAAATGCATTGCCGAAGATATAGGCAGCACTCCAGCCAAGCAGCATATGCAAGGTATAAGAGAACAAGGAATGAGTATAGCAGGAGAAGAAAGAAGGCCCAAAGAAACTTGGAAAAGAATATTGTGGACAGGGCAAGTAGAAATCCTAAACTTTTCCTTAAATTCATCTTGAAGAGATTGTCAGTTAAAGAGCAGCTAATCAGGCTAAGGGATTTAGTGGGAAAGAGGATATGTGAGGGACTGAATAACAAGTTAACATCTTTTTCTCTATGGAAGACACTATAGCACCAGCAACAGTGAGATGAAATAGGGAGGAGGTTTTACAAAATATTATAGGTCTAGAAAAGACATTAGCAGAATACTAAAAGGTCTTTACTCATATAGGGCTTATGATCCTAACGAAATTTCACCATTTGTGCTGAAAATTTGTGCAGATATGCTAGATAATCCTTGTGAAATGCTGTTAATGTTCATGATACTGCTGCAGAGAGAGGCTAGATAATGGGAAAGAGCAATGTCATACCTATCCATAAGAAAGGAGAAAGGGAACTGGCAGATGAGTGTGGTCTGTAAAGTTCTGGAAAAGATAATCTATCTATATATCTATCTCTGATGCCTGTTCCCACCTGGAACTCCCTCAGTGGGATGGCCATGGCAAAAGAGTCTCCATAATTGTTAAAACTCCAGTGCCACTTCTTTGCCATTAGTGCCACACCTTTAACTGGACACTAGCAGAGGCCAACTCTAGTTCAGTGTTTCAGAGGCTTCCACGTAATATTCATACTAACTGTTTCTACCTAATGTGTCTATGTAATGTTCCTGCCTAATTTTTTCGAACATACTACAGCTACCTAATACTCCCAGATAATGCTCCTACTTATTTTACTACCTAATGTTTCTACATAATGCTCCTGTCAAATGTTCCTATATACTACTTCCATCTGTTGCTCCTACCATTTTGTCATAAGGCAAGGCTAGTGCATAGCGCTCACCTCAGGAAAATCTAGAGTTATGAAGTATGAGTAGTGTGAATTAAGAGTTGTCTCAAATGGTATGTGTGACAGGGAGAGATTGTGTGTGTGGACAGAATACCAGCAGTCCACATGTGGTTGAGGCAGAAAGAAAAGACAGCCACCTGGGTCAAAGAAGTGCAGTTTGACAACTGCTTGAAGTGCTGGCTTTCTACACAATCACTAACCCTCCCAATACCCAGTTGGGTATTGCTGATGATGTATCACTCTGGTCAATGGCTGCTAACTAACTACTACCTACCACATAGAACAGGATTAAACAAGAGTTTACTCTGTGGGGATACATTCCTAGAAAATGGTGTGCAAATTAGCTTTCTTTACTCTGTATCAAACCAATTATTTCAAAGGAAATTGGGAGTTATGTTCCATAATGCTCGATAATTTGATAATTTTGAGTCCTTCTTTGAAGAAAACCATGATTGTGCTACCCCATGGCTGTGGTGGTGAAGCAGCCTGCCTGCTTTGCTGCTGCTGGAGCTTTTCTTTCTTTTAAATTTATTATATATGCATATACTGTTAAATTCATATGGATTACATTTATTGTCTTGTTACTCGTGCTGTTTGAACCGATATTTTTATTTACTAAGATGTGTCTGGAAGGGATTACTTCAGGTAAACAAGATTTAGCTATACATGTATTTGCCATTGTTGACTTGTCTTGATTTCCAGTCATATCTCACCTTCATGTCAACCTTTCATTGTAGTCAATAACAGTTCAGCATCCATCATCTCAATAACTTCAGGACAAAAGAAATACAGTTTATGTTGACTGAGCAGCTGATCAGTTCTTATATTTCATTATTTTTTATATGTAATGTGTAAAATCAGTGGTTTGTAGAATATGATGTAGCAGAAATTTTCACTTAATGTGTGTGGTTTTGATAGACCTTGAGGATGGGTAACCTGGTAGATCTATATCAAGGTGTTTCAGTATGACACATCTGGGGATTACTCGTTTGTTAATATTTATGTCATAAGTTTTATGATTTTAGAGCAACAGGAATTTGTAACGTGCAAAATTAGATTCCATTATTTCTTAATAATTTTACTGTGTGTATTATTTAAATGAAAGCTTTTGTTCTTGAAACTGTGCCTATAGATGCTTCATGAAAGAATATAAGTTTAAAAATAAATTTCAGGGAATTTGCAAGTATTCTTAACTTTTTTATGATTTGTTTTAGCCAAATGTACAGATATTTGAGAAAATACACCATCCCATCATTATCATCGTAGGTCCTACTGAGTATGAGAGATTATCTCTTGAACCAGCATGCCTCTTACATAATGCTTTATGGAAATATGTTCACAAAGTACATATCATAAGCAAAAGAAGACTCCAAGTCTGTATCTTGAGTGTAGTAGAGACTGTATTTTACTGTATTTTCAGCTGGTTGGATATAACAGACACACAACAATTCAGGTGTTTGTTGGGTCGGATACTGGGAAGACAGGACCACACATGTTCTATCAGGTGTGTCGCGTCAGTGGCAAAAACTCAACACCATGTAAGGAACGAAGAATTGATGGCACTGCAGTAATTGAGACATCTCTTGATCCGGAAACAGATATGACCATGAGGTATGTCAGTACCCTTTTTTAGGTCATTTATTTTAAGTCATTATCCAAGACAGCAAGAGAGTGGATATTGGTGAATGAGACTATTTCTTTGTCTGTTCCTGGTGCTTTACCTTGCTACTGCAGAAAATGGTATACAGGTATGAAAAAATGAAAAGATTTTAAGTTACCATAGCACTGATGTCTTCCTTTCACAAACTTTGTGTATTTTCATCCTTTGCTGGAAGTGTTGTATTCCAGAACTTGAATGTAGAAGAACCAGCCTGGTTTTATGCCTTTGTATAGTGGTTTTGTTTTGAGGTCCTTAGACTTTGGGCTGGATTTGGCTTGACATGAATTCTAACTGCTCATATCTGCTCTGCCAGTTTACCACTCGGCTTTTGTGGTTAGCAGAGTCTTCCTGAACTGCACACACATTGAGTGCTGTGGCTGTCTTAGTCAGAGTAAATATTTAAATGAGCAGTAGCTCTAAAGAAGATTAAAACTTATTCATGCAGTCATTGTTGCATGTATTTGAGGCTTTTTATTATTTTTAGAAGAGATGGTCTGTGCTTTAGTGCCAATGATTACAGTAATTTTGGAGTTAATGGGAAATTCTCCATATGGCATGCCACAGGAATGCATACAAACTTCTGGTGATGAAAGTCGTTGAGAACAAAATTATGCATTTAGTATTTAGGAATAGACATTTCTTAATCAACTATTTATAAAATGCTGTTTTTATTGTTAACCCCTTAGGCCTTCAGATGGATACTTACTGGAGCTCGTTGATATCTTTTGGCAGATATTTGTACTTCAAGTTTCGTGCCTCAGTTTCAGTCATGCACTGAGCCTGGATTGTGGCTAAGGTGGCAGTGCTCAATAATTGTTCCCCACAGTTAGTGCCAATAAGGGGACATTTGTTTGAGCTTTCTTGGAAGGAAATGAAGCAGCTTTAAGCTAGATTTAGAGGACCAGGCAGATGATTCTGAATTATTTGTTGACGATGATATGTCTTCAGATCATGTGGAGATTTTATGGATATTGACATTTCAAGCTTCAAAAATTAACCAAGATAAGGCAAGAAAAGTTTTTGCTAGCAATAATGGAGGCAGTATTGCTAGTGCCCACCACCTGACCTTGACGACATTGACTTGTAACTGGTGATTTTACACTTTTATAGCTTTGCTGTTATGATAGAATTGTCTTTGAATGACATTGATGTTTACAGGCAAAGATTTCTCACAGAAGATAAAATATAATGGCAATCATAATCAGTATTTTGGTGTTGGTAGATTAATGGTAAAATGTGTGCTGTGGCAGCTTGCTTGATTCTTAGGCCTTACTTATGAATTTTCTGTGCTTTATGCTGAAACATCTGCAGAACTTTTACACATTAATATTGTAAAAGAAGTGCCATAAAAATGATTGTGAAGAGATTATATTTTCCTTATTGTGTGAATAACTGAAAATATAAGTTTAAATTCATTTTTACAACATCTTGAAAAATGGGAACTTTTATGTTTGGAAAGGATGATATTGTAAGTAATTGTAATGCATTATTTTTAAATTATCAGTTTTTGTTTCCTGAAAATAAACAAAAGTGCATGCACCATTTTTAGCAGAGATTTGATCAGCATCATCATTTCATCTTAAGTGCTGGCCCTGGCAGTTTGTTGAATTCTCCCATGTGACCAGAGGTTGAAAAAGTTTTAAGAGACCTCTAGTTTTATTTGTGGTTTTAGTTGATCTCTGTTTGTGCTTTGTTCCATATTTTTATTTTTTGATCATACATTAAAGTAGGTTTATTTACTAGATTTACTATCTTTTAAGTGAGCTTGAAATATGGAAAAAGAATAAAATGTAAACCAAATTTTGATGCTGAAAAAGAGAGAGAAGCACTATTTGTAAACTTTTTTTATAAACAGTTGTGACTGTGTAGGCATCTTGAAAGAGCGCAATGTGGATGTGGAGCACAGGTTTAAGGCTGCGGTTTCTCGAGGTCGCAAGAAGAGCACCAAATGTCGACTTGTGTTTCGCACGTTTATCACAAACTCAAAAGGTACTCAGGAAACCCTGCAGGTCGTCTCACAACCTATTGCGTGTAGTAAGTAACTGTGCAATTTGTCATTGTCATGCATATTCAGAGTAGTTGAAATAATCTTATTACCTTGTTCAGTGTGATAAGATCATGTAGACCTTATTTTATGTGTAGTTATAATGATATTAAGATATAAGTTATAATGATATTAAAGATTTATATATATACACTTTGATTTTTGTATATGCTCACCATTTTTAAGAAGAAGGTATAGAAGCTATAGTTATAATGATATTAAGATGCTACAGTTAAGGATCAGATGTCCTGTCTTTGGAGAAAGGAGAACTGCATGATATTTTGGTTGGCAGGGATGGATAGTTGTTTGAGGAAATGGAATTTGTGTGGATGTTGTACACTCCTCCTGTATGGTCATGGAATGGTTTTCATTGCATTTTGCCAGAGGAAAAGTTTCACTGAGCCATTACGAGGGGTGTACAACAACACTGGAGTTCACTGCCTTGACAGTGAAATTATTTTATCAGACCTGGCTTTATTATTTAGCTACCATACACAGTAACTATAACTTCAAGATTTAAGATCTTAACACATTTGATAGGAAATACGTAATTTTTTAGAGTTTATGAAATGTTAAGTTGGATTATCTTGTCAACAGCACAACCACCTGGTGTTCCGGAAATCTCCCGTAAATCCCTTACCAAGTGTTCTGTGGTTGGTGGGGAGGAGATGTTTATCTTTGGCAAGAATTTTCTCAAAGACACGATGGTTATCTTCCAGCAGAATGGTGCAAAATCTCAACCAATTTGGGAGGAGAAGGTCTCACCAGACAAGGAAACTCTCCAACCAGTAAGTTTTTTATTTGTATTACGTTAGTCAACAGTTTAAATCATTTTCAATCATTTTGATTAAAAATTACAACAGATAAGGACATTGCTGGTCAAATAGTAACCATTTAAAGTATACAATGATATGGTACTCCTTCCTTCCACAATAAGAAGTAGAATAATGAAAAAAGGTAAAGCATCTTGCCATTGAACAAGACAGAAAATGTATTTGGCAGAGACAAATATCATGGATTTTTTTTTGGAGGGTGGGGTGGGGGACTTGTGGCAACGTAAAAGCGAGATAAAGCTTTGGGGAGGTTACTAAATGTTATCAGTAATTCACTGAAGTACAGATGTAGCCAACTGTACATCCTTTTTCTCATGTTTATACCTTCTAAGGTAGCTGTCATTCAGTTCACTTGCACACATTTTGTAAGAGCTTCCTAGGTATGGAACCAAAGAAAATTAAACAGGTCCTCATCATTTTCAGATGTTGATGGAAATATCTGGGAAGAAAGCATCTGCCAACCTGTTTTGGGTAAAGGTGATGGCATACACAATATAGCTAGAATACACAGATAGGTAAAACACTCATCATTTACACTCTGACAGTCTCTGACATAACAGAGCTGTGTCTTAGATAGTTCTTTCCTTCTTGGTTAGTGCAGAAGAGGACCATAACTTTCTTTGCTTAAAACATTAGGTGATCTGGACTCTCCTTACTTCAGATTCACTTAATTGTGACGGTTCCCAAGTATTATGACCAGTCAATTACGGAAGAAGTGACAGTGGAGATGATGGTGTCATCTGGTGGTAAAACTTCTGAATCCCATTGCCTGACGTATGTGCCACTGGTGACCAAGAGAGGTAAGTAGCAAGGCAGCCATTGTGGCTGTCAGTGTCTTGCTTGAAGCCATCTGTGCCGGCCCATTCAAGGGAAGGGAGAGGACTGTCATCATGCTGATATATACCTTGAAAAGATTACCAGCAGATGTTTGAATATAATTATATATATATATTTTCTTTTTCTTTTTTCTTTTTTTTTGAATAAATAAAGAAAGCTCTTCGTTTGTGTATTGTCCCAAGTAGACCCTTACCTGTCATTCCCCATCTTTTGTTTGGTATTCAATCCCAGTAGCTTATCATAAATTTTTTGAAAATCCTTATTCACCTCATAGAAGAGCAAATGCTTTAAGATTCAATAATTATTTGCATTATTTTATTAAGCAGTAAACATTAAATGTCAGATAACTGAAAAATGCCTTCTCTTTCCTTGATTACCTGCTTGATTAGATTAGTGTTTAACCTTGTCATTTGGTTTAACTCCTCCAGTTTTGGTGAGGAAGTAACTTTTGGAATGCCTTTAGTTTTACCATTTACCATAGCAGCATCAGGCAGGTAGGCTGGCTTCATTAATCACCAGCACATGTTTAGTCTCCTATACTCTCCTCCAGAGCCTTGCCATGGGACACTGTGCACACACTTGGAGTTGGGAGGACTCAGGGCTCAGTGTGTCTTCAACACTACATCTACACACTAGTAGGGAAGTGCAATAAAGGCAGCAGGAGTCTGTGGTCCTATGGCGCCCAGTCTGTGCTCACTCGGGCGTCATAGTCCGCCAACACCCTCTTGTAAGGGCAGACTGCTAGTCCATAGTGCATCATTGTGCCAACTTAATTGTGACAACTTTGTGGCCAGTTCTACCATCAACTCATTTTGTTATGTTTTTAGCTTTCGGTAGTGAATCAATCAGTCTCATTGTTATAGTGAAACCTTTTTATTTTCTTTTTAGGAACTTCTGTCAATTAAAAATTTCCTATTAACTGGCATCAAAGTTGCATAGTCTGCCCTTCCCTGGTTACCGAGAGTGCTATATTATTATTTGAGCTGCTGCTGGATGAGTTTGGGAGGCTCTGGAGGTGAGTTCTGGGGCAGGGATGGGGCCACTAACAACCCCTCTCATCACCTGGTGTGTATGCAGACCACAATAGGCTGCATCCTCACTAGATGGGGCTAACACATGCAGTGAGCTCCCTTTTATGAAACAGCATTTAATTGTAAAATTATTCTTCAAATGAGAAGACTTTGGAAATACAGATTTAGATTTCCTCCCCTCTCTGAATAAGCATGTGTTGCCTAATGTCTTGATCATGTGGGCTTTCTCAATCATTTCATGAGGGTGGTTGCCCTACTTTGTGGTTGGAGGTCTGGGCTATGCCATTGTCAGGCTGGCAAGCCCAGGTCTCCCCTGTGCCATTCTCATGCCATTGCCATCGTGCATGTGCAAGATTTAGGAAGCCCGGGACGCTCAATGCCTCCCACCAATAAACTCCCCAAAATGCGGTGCCTCTCTGTTAGTTACATAGGTGTCGCCGATCACTCTCTTGTCTGAGATTGGCGTGGTGTGGCAGCGCACTCGTGGCAGCATCGCAGCCGTGGTCCCGTAAGTGCCGGGGACCTACCCAGCAGGTGGTGTCGCTCGCTTGCTGCTCTATCACCCTCACCCCTCATCAGCCATACATCTTCACCATACACCATGATCTCTAACAAATCTCACCATCAGTTAGTCAGTTTTCAACCTACACAATGGTAAAATTTGTCAAAACTCAAATATGCTCAATTATATATGTTGCTTTGGAAAGGGCTTAACTTTTCAATGATATTTCTTTTCCTTTTTTTTCTAAACCTAATGAACTGTATTGTCCATACTCCCTCCCATAGATCTTCATCTACATCCTATTAGAGTTAAGTATGTGAATTCCCTCTTTATACCATCTTTCCAGCTCATGTTAACTTGCCAGATATATAATTGACATAGAGTACTTCATCATTTGATTCTACATTGACAAAGAGAGTTATTTCATAGGTCACATTTACTCTCCAGATGGTCTTTTGCATATTCATTTTAAATGAAAACATCATGCAAGTACTTAATTTTATCTTTTCTCTCCTCCTCCTCCCCTTTACTCTTATCTTTGGAACTATATCCACATTCTTTTTACAGTGCTATAATCTTATCTTACTGTGCTGAGAAAGCCAATACTTTACATATGTGTTAGACAGTTACACATGCAGAATTTCTCACCAGATGTTTTGAGTGTTTGTGTTGCATTATCGACACTAATACTAATCATAATCACCACTAGAAGCTGAGATTCTGCATGTGCAAGAAATGTTGGATAATGATTTGATATTTAATTGCTACACAACACACAAGGTTTGTATGCCTCCTTGAATTTCTGAAATTTCACTTAGTTTCATGTGGTTTCATGTAGAAGTCAGTAATTTTTCAAGCAGTCAAACAAAAAATAGAGTGACAGATCTTTATATGATATTATTTGTTAGTTGAAAACTATTTGTAGTTAGAAATACATATATAATCAGACTAATTTCTTAATGCTTTCATATTGATGTACTGGCAAGTACTTAGTGATGAAACACTTAAGCAACCTTAATTGGATGATAAATTTTTGGCAGAGTAAATAAGATTTATAAATGTTTTGTGAGCAAATAGATCAGATGTTGGATGCATCCTGGAGTTTCACAGATTTCAAGGTGTACAGACCTCATCATATTGTGGCTATCTCTCTGTGCTCCCTGTGCACTGTAGCACTGTGTGTGACTAGCCACCATGACAGGCTTGTCCCTCACATCTCCCACATGAATTCTTCCACTGCTGCTTCTTCCATTACACACGACAGCTGCCTGTTGCTGGCATACATCCTGTAATAACATCATAGTGCTTATAATGTTGCTTCAGTTTGTTATGCAGTGATAGATGGTCTCACACCTCATCCCATTTTTCCCTGCCCTCCTTTTGTTCCAGTTCCTCCAGAATCTCTTGCCAGTCATTTTCCTCTATCTTCCCTACCCCCTTTTCCTCTTGCCACCATGCTGCACTCCCTCCTTAATCCTTTATCCTTTTTTTCCTTGTCTCTTTTGCTCTTCTGTCCTTTTCTCCTTAAATGTATTTCAGAAACTGTCTCTCTTCTGCTCTTCTATCCTTTCTTGTTAAATGTATTTAAGAAATTTATGTGACTAGGTTGCTATTATTTTACTTAAGCAGGTAACCTCTTAGACCTTAGGTGTTCTTTTGCTTGGTTTTTCTGTGTATTTTCTTTTTTTCTGAATGTGGTGTATAAGTAGGTGATGTTAGAGCAGAAATAAGAGTTGTTGATATGATTAAGAAAATTATATGGCTAAAGATAACAAAGTTATTGCTAACAAAACCCAGTTTTCCAAGAAAAGCTCTCCCAAAGTTTAGATGTGATGTACTAATGGCAAAACTGATACCTTTTCTGAAAATAGGTATTTGATACATGATAAGTAGAAAAATACGTTTTAATAGAAATGTAGGATATGAGTTAGGGATGTATGACTGCTTTTAAAGTTAGAGGTAATATACAAAAGTGTGGTTTTGTATGACTGTGATATATGCAGCCAAAGGCTGGTGATGACTGGTGATTGTGAAAGTGAAGAGATTGATGTTAATATGGAAGATTATGATGAAAATATTATGAGTAGATTAATTGAAAAAGCTGAAGATGAAAAAAAGAAATCAAGTAAATGAAATAAAATGTGTAAAGAAAGAAAAGAGAGAACAGAAAATATAAAGAGAAACATGGTGATAGTAAGAAAAAACTGTAATAAGAATGAAAATTTGCAGTTCTTTTAGAGGTAGTCATCATCATTCCATTCCCTGTTAACTGGGATGAATCGGGTACACACTGCTTCTGCAACATATTCTGCCCCACATCTCTCTTTCAAACCTGTTTGATGTGTTAAAGGGAAATACAAATTTACTTCCTCACATTACTCACTTTACACTAGTGTCACAGTTTTATGCACTCTTAATTTAGTTTTCATAAATTGCAGCCCCATTATTTTAAGAATTGTATTAACTATAAAGTGCCTACAGAGGTTTTTCCATCACCATAAAAGCGTAAGGTAAAATTCTTCTCTTCTTAGTCATCATTTTGAATGCATGTCTGTCAATCTGTCTGGTTGTGCTTACAGTGACCCCATGGAAAATATGTTGATTGTTTGATGACCAAGTTGTTTAGGAGGAGCACTTGTCATCATACATATTAACTGTTGAAGAAATGAAGAAGTATGATAGGTGGAATGTGGAGAAATATGTAACTCAGAGAGTGATTTTTGTGGAAGTAAGGAGGAGGGAGGCCAAAACACAACCCCACCACCCTCACACCTGGCATTTGACTAGTTCTGTTATTTACCTATTTGTATTTACATATATGTACTGTATGGGGAGGGAGTTATATGCTTGTGAGGCCCCATCTCTTCAACATTCTCTGCTTTCATACTTCTTGAATTTATGACTGCTGTCTTCATTAACCATGTCTTCAGTCATTGCACTCCATTCGGAATGTGGAACAGCCACGCCTTATCTTCATGGAAGTAACCTTGTGGTGTTGAAGGATTTTAGTAACAGATGATGGCATGGAGCTAAAATATTTCCATACATATTTTGAATGTAAAGTTTTAGTTATGCTGTGTCATCAGCAAACAACAGATGACTCCTTGCAGGTGTCTACCCATGAAAGCTGCATACCTGCCCTGCTCCCAAAGACCCTTGCATTCACCTCCCTCACCACCCCATCCATGAAGAAATTAAACAGCTATGGTGGCATCACACACCCCTGCCACAGTCCCATCTTCACCTGCAAGTACTCACCCTCTTCTCTTCTAACTCACACACATTCCTTACCTTCTTGATAAAAGCTTTCTTTCTTTTAGTAGCTTTCCTCATACACCATATATTCATAACACATTTTATAAAGCATTTCTGTCAGCCATATCTTATTTTATCTCAAGATTCCTAATTGCTGCAAGCAAGTCCTTCTGTTTCTCTCAGTATTTCTTGCACACCTTCAAAGCAGATGTGTAATACCACTCCCGAAGCCACATCGTTTATCCCCAGTCTGTTGCTTTCTGTATGCCACCACCCACTTAATCAACCCTCTTTCATATAACATACTAGGTACAGTCAACAAACTTGTACCTCTGTAATTTGGACATTCTCTTTCGTCCCCCTAGCCTTTATTCATTTGCACTATACAGGCATTCTACCAGTCTTCAGGCACCTCACAAGGTGTCATACACAAGTTGAAAATCCTAACTAAACAGTCATAAACACAATCACCCCCTTTCTTAAGAAGTTCAGCTGCCTACTTCATGCCTTCTGAATGCTACGCTTTTCTTTCACACATGTAAGCACTACCTCCTTAAATATTTCCCATTCCACACCCTTTTCCATAGCTTCATTTACTCTTACCTACTGCTGTTCTACACTCAATCTCTCTTCTCATCTCTTCACAGAAGCTTCTTTTCCAAGCTCACTTGCTTTCATCACCCTCCTCTTGCCCATGTAATTTTCCTTTACAAAAGCCTCCGCTAAGTAACAATCAGACAATCCACCAGCTGTCCATCTCAGCACATCCTCATCCAAGAGTTTCTCCATTGCATTCTATCAATTAGTACATTATCCAGTAATGTGCACTTACCATCTGAGCACAGAACTCCAGAAACTGCTCACTATTTTCATTCGTATCACTGGGTACCCCTTACCTCAGAGTTGTGCCGTCAACTGCAACATTACCCTCTCACACATTCAAATCACCCTTCACTTATACTGGATCCCACACATTGAAATTGCTGACACATCCCCAAAACACTTGCCTCTCTTCCATAGTCCTCTCATTTCCAGGTGCTTAAGCACTAATAATTACCCACCTCTTGTTTTTTTTTTTCCAGCCAGGGACTAATGTCACTGGAATTAGGTTACTTTCAGTTACACTTGTTGATAATGAATGTATTAATGGAATTTGGCCATTAATGGATCACCCTTCCCTTCAGTAAGTTTATCAGAAAAAAAAGTCTTCTTAATAACTTTCTGTTTTCCCTATATATTAGTAGCACCATCCATTTCAGTTATACACTCTCCAGATTCATAAATATCACATACAATACATTCTCTCAGTTTTCCTCAAAAGAATATTTCAAAAGTAGACACCCAGTCTCCACTCCCTCTACCGATCCTGAAGTGCATTGCTCCTTCACAATCTGTTAATCTACATATACTACCACTACTTTCTCAGTTATTACTCCACCATACACTGTACCAGGCATACTCAGCAGACTTCTATCTTTGTAATTCAAACATTCAGCCTTTTCCTGCTTACCATTCTAAAGGCACTACAGAAAAATTTTGCTAGCCCAGAGGTACCTCACCACAGGCCTTGCAAATGTCATATGCCCTGACTAACCAGTCACCAGCGCTGTCACCCCTTACTTGAGAAACTCAGCTGCAGTCCCATCCGTTTTTGCTGTTTTGCTATACTTCATCTTATTTGATGCTTTCAGAACCTGCACTCATTTCATCATATAATTTGCCATTACTTTTTTATTTTTCTTAACACTTTGTCCCAAAGACACCATATGCACGACATAATCATTTAACACATTAAGCATTCCTTCAAAATATTCACTCAGTCTCTATTCACTTTTGTTCCGTTTGGTCATATGTTGAATAGCTAGACTCAAATAGTCAACAACACTATCATACCCTATCTTGAGAAACTCCTCTACAATCCCATCCACTCCCACCACTTTGCCACATTCATCTTATGCATGGATTTTATTGCCTGCACTCTGTTCGCCATTCCATTTGCCATGGCTCTTTCACTGTGCATAACATCTTTTCCCAAAGACACTACATGCACCACCTCATCATCAAACACATAAGGCAGTCCAACAGAATACACATTCAATCTGTTTATCACGTCTTATCGTAATGTATAGCTCTAGGTTGTTCATTCTCACTTTTATATCTCATACATTGAACCATTTGGATGTGATGTACTAAAATTTTGTGGACATAATATTGCCAGGTTACTGTATTAAGGGCAGTTTCATTAAAAGGATCATCCAAGAATTCCATGAAAAGATTGGCTAAGACTGTACTTATTGGAGAGCCCATAGCCATGTCAAACTTTTGTTTACAGAATCTGTCATGAAATTTAGAATTATTGCACTGAATACATATGTCTACTGTGGGGAAGGGGAAGTCACTTTTCTGGAACAGTCATCCCTTTGAACATCCTAATTGCCTTGTCTGTGGGGATCTGGATGATCACATCCATGCTGTCCATTTTCTTGTTTCTCTTGGGCCTCATACAGGCTTGCAGGAATGCATGCAAGACATCTGTCTAAAGTGTTGGGGGTCATTTGGTTGGCCAATTCAAGCACTTTGGAGATGTGATTAACTTCTAAGAAAGTGGCCAGCCTGGATGAGACCTCTCTCTTCCACAACATCCTCTCTACATATCTGCCTATATCTCCATTGCCCATTCCCTCCAGGAACTTTCATAAGGGGTTGGCCACGGTAAAAGAATCTTATCCTTGTCCTTACATTTCTCCTTTGCATCTCCCTCCAGTACTCTTCCACTCTATTTCTTAATGTCAGTGATCTACCACTTATACTAACCCCTATAAAACTCTCCATCATGCAGTCTTTCCACATGCCCAAACCACCTCAAAGTGTTAAGTTTCATCCGCTCTTCCACTCCACAACTCATTCCCTTTGCATTCCCTGCCATACTAGATTTCTCATACACCCCCTCATTTCTTTTTTCATTCCATCTGTCCTCTCAGACTGTGTATTTAGGCTGCTTGAAGAGAGGATTTTCGTTGAAAACCCAGAAGTTCCCCCATCCCCCTCAGCGGTTTTGTTGATCTTGTAGAAATGTGCATTGAGTTTATTTATTTTTAATTTAGTGACAAATTCTTAAGAAAAAAAGCTTTTGCATAGCTATGGGCTCCCCATTCAAAGCAGTATTAGCCTACATTTTCATGGAATTCCTAGAACTGGATCCTTTCACTGAAATTCTTCCCAAGACAGTAACTTTGCGACATTACATCGATAATATTCTGGTCATTAAAACCATACAGTTTGCTCAGCATGATATAAAAGACCCTGAATAACATAGAGCTATCCATTCATTTCAACATTGAAGAGGAGCAGGATGATTCACTCCCATTGCTGGACACAGCTTTGAAATAAAACAGTATCTTGAAGTTTAAAGTGTACAGGAATCCCTTAAACGAAGATGAATTGGTGCACTGCCATTCTCACCATGACAAAAAAAGTTTTTTTTTTTTTTTTTTTTTTTTAGAAGGGCAGTCAGGAACATGTAGAGAATGAATGCCAGTACATCATTTACATTTGGATTTAAATTGTAATGTGCTCTTTATCGATACATAGAGGTGCCTTATGTCATGAACATAACACAGTGTCTTACCTTACAGGAACTCTGTACTTTTATGGGTTATATTTTTATTTAAACTAGGAGGCATGCTTTATCAGTATATAGAGAACTCTGTACTTTTATGGGTTATATTTTTATTTAAACTCAGAGGCATGCTTTATCAGTATATAGAGATGCCTTATGACACAAGCACCTACAGTTAGCGGTGGAAAAAAACCCTAGTATCCTGGTTAGCCATATAATGTGACGTGGAAAGTTATGGCCTTGGCAGGCTTGCATAGAGCTCCACACCAATTAGTGGCTAATTAGCAATAGTCTATGGGGCATTAGTTATGGTAGTAATGATTCAGTGGATGTTGAATAGTTAACACAGGGAAAAGATCTTTACATATCAGTAGTCCATTTGTGGTGACAGACTTTCTGAAGATGCATGAGTCACCAAAAGTCAGCATACATGTGGTAGGCTGAGCATACATGGTGCACCATTTCTGTAAAGTGACAGATACAGATGATTTATCAGATTTTTTTGTTTTGTTTTTTCTTGATGTTTCCAAAACCCAGTTAATTGATGGCTAAAATATTTTTTGTATTTCTTGATCAACCTCAGCCCTGACAACCCCTCAGAATTTACTACGTTTAGACCTGTTAAGGATTAGGAAAAATAAACTTTTTGTTTTTGCAAATCTAAAAGCGTTGAAAAACATTACAATTATGTCAAATAATAGATAAGTCGAATTGATGAATGGAGAGCTGAGAAAGATGCAGTAAAGAAGCATATAAAGAAGGCAGGAGCCAGGCAGTACACTTTCTCTCATAAGTAATACCTAAGTCATTAACTAAACTGTAGCAGAAACACTGCTGTGTATGACAACTTTTAGTCCAGTTAAAAGTTTCGTTAAATTTCATTTTGTTTTTGTTATTGAAAAATGCACTTCTGAATTTTATTTGTGCATTATTGCATCCCTATGAAGAACGTATTGTTGACACTGAAATGAAACCAGGGAAACACCAGATGTCCCAGAATGAAGAAAAGTAATAAGAATGCAGAGAATATTAAAAATGTTGTTGTTCCATCATCTTTAGTAAATGCTAGGAATACAGCAAGAGTGAAACATCCTTTGATTTATGCGTGTAAAGATTTCAAGTCCATGCCTTGCATGGGCTATGTTATCAGTGAGAAACCATTCTAGGGGTACGTGAGAGTGTATGGGTGCTTTTAGGTGGATGTATAAATCCTGAATGATGTGGTCCTTTGATTTTAAGAAATGGAATAAATGCTGGAAATATAAATGGAAAATGAAAATCAGAAACAGATGCTTTTAACCTCAGGAGTGATAAAAGGGAAATTTAAGTTCCTTTGATCCATGCAAAAGCTCCACTTGTGAATTGTGTATGCAAATTTGTTGAGTAAACTTCTCCCCCTTGGTGGGAATGAAAAAAGGGGACATGAAAGGTTTAGAAGTGCATTCCTATTTTTTTCCATGTACTTGTAGGTCCACTATGTGCAGATTTACTGTGCACAGATTTTTCCAGGAATGCATCCCCAGTGCAAAGCAGGGGAAAGACATATTACAGTTTAGGGTCCCTAGACTTATGAATGTCTGACATACAAACGCCATACATATGGACGAGCAACAAAGAACAATACAGTCAATTACTCACACTTACAAAATGTGGAACTACTTACATGTACAACTTTTTCCATTAACTGTTGCTTAATATGATTTTCAATTATGTTTACTTTGGAATACAATATATGATACATTATTACAGTCAGGTGTAGGTATTTACTCTGATTTTATACATTTCTTTATACTATCCAACATACGAACAGGGTCAGGATTGTAATCCATTTGTAAGACAGGGACCCCTTGTATTAATCAATCAAGACATGTTGAGAGCAGTGAGCTACCCCTTTCCTAATGGCAGAATTTCTTTACAAGTAATTAAGTTGTACTAGGTAGGTAGTTAGGTACTCTGGCTCAATATCTTTTCTTTCACATTCCTTTCTCGTGGGGCACCTTTTGAACATTCTGTAGTTTCATACAACCTCTTAAATTTTTGTATGCTGTATGCATTAACCATGTCCAGTCTTTTCCATTCATCCCCCATTCTTTATACTCTAAAGTTTCTTACATAATTTAATCTTATTCCTTGTGGTTGCTGTCCCAACATCTCTTGAAGAAATGTCCTCTGTCCACATCATTAATCTCTTCAAAAAACTTAAAGGTTGATATCAGGTCACCCCTCAGCATTCTCTCTTCCAATATGGTTAGATTTAAAGCCTCCAACCTCTCCCCACAGCTTAGCTCTCTTAATGCTGGTACTATCTGTGTTGCCAACCTCTGGATGTTCTCTATGCATCTTCAGGTGAGGTGTTCAAACCTGAGAAGCACATCTTAGTTTTGGCCTTACATAGGCAATGAATGTCTTGCTAAATATTTTCTTATGCATATACTTTGAAAGTTATTTTGATATATTTGGCAGCAGACAGTTTGTCTCTTTAACTGTTTCTACATTTGTGTGTGCTAACCTTTAATACCTTTGTTACCTTCTCATTATTTAACCCCCCTTATTATTCTGCCATAGCCCTCCATCTTGTCTTCTTACTCTCTCATTTTCTGTTGCCCTTCCAGAACTTTTAAGATCATTCCCTGTGTTCCTTTGCTGTGCTTTTAGGTTAATCCTGTTTCCTATGTAGATTATCTTTTCCACTCCATATGGGAATTACTTTTCATTTTCATTATATTTGTTCCATATATCTTTCCTGTTGTCCTTCCCTTACTCTTCATCTCCCATTCCTTATCTCTTTGACATTTCATTTTGCTTTTCTTTACTTTACTGAACATTCACCTATATTTTTTAATTTTGTATTAGATATATTATTTTTCTTGCCCATTTTTGCCGTTTGATTTACATTGGTTTATCTTTAATGAGGTATACCTCTAGCTCTTCCCTTACGTTCCTATTAGCTCAAGAGTACTGTTTCACTTGAAATTACTTTTATCTAAGGGCTTTTTTTATTTTTTATTTTTTTGTTGAGATATTATGGCAACTTAGTTATGTTTCTATATCAACACTCTTTATTGGAGGTCTTGTGTGATCATTTGTTCCAACATTTTTGATGTGCTAAAAAATTTACTGATATGGCTGTCAGCATCAGTGCACAAGTCATTTGGCATCATTCATGGTCATCACTCATATTCACTGTTATTTTCTTTGGCTTAGATAAGATATAGCTTATCACTATACAGCAAGTTATTTTTTATGAAAGAAATTGTTGTGTCTTAAAGTCTTGCAAGAAATACTTTTTAGGGCTTTATACAGTAATTTCTCTTTATTGGATTGGCTTCATATTTGATTTGATGAAGCATTTGCAAGATGTTTATTTCCCTGTCTTTGTAATGGCATGCACATCCAAGCATGTTAGAATGAATCTTTGACATAATTGTGTAAGAAGCCCTGGTGAATTAGTGATTCTCTTACAGCAGGTTGCTGAAGAGTTGAGGCTTCTGAGACAACAGTTGCTGTCTGTGCCAGCATTATTTCCCACATGTACTTTTGTGATAGATGGTTCGTGTGGAATATGAAAGGTTGGCCTAGAGAGAGTGAACAGTGGTTGGATGTTGACTGAAAGGTTGATTGTGAGTTTGTATATTGAGCAGAAAGACTGTTTACTGATTTGTATTGATGTTTTCAGGAGGCTGGAAGTGGAGCTCAACCTTCATTTGTAATCTATACTCCATGCCCGAGCATCGGACATGATGGTATCTTCACTACTTAAGCTTATTTTAATTGAAGCATTTCAATCTGTCATATGAAAACTTAATAAGAAGAGTACAGAATAAGAAAGATTTTAGTGTCAGTTAAATTCTATATCAGTTACTAATATTGTTTTACCAATATCCATGGCATGGAATGGGCTACCATGGTATAGGGGTAATGCTCTGCACTCAACCCATGGTATGCTGGTTCAAATTTATGACCAGGCAGGATTTTTGGACTACACAGAACTGGTCACTGACTGTCATGTCAGGGCCCCAGACTTAAGCTAACCCTTTTCACCAAGAGGTGCCACCTTACCAAAGTGGGAGACAGCTTAAAGGATGTTAGCTTCTGATTAAAGAATTTAAGGAATAAGAAATTTCATACTCTAAATTTAAGTTAGTCTTCACAAAGTACTTATTGATGATAAGTATACAAGATCTTACTTTCAATGAGGCACCATTTTTGTCCGGTGGCTGGGTGTGTAACACTTTTTGTTTTAAAGATGACTAATCGGATGTGTCTCCTAAACAGAACTGTCAGTCACTGACACCCATGAAGATAAACCATTACCCAAAGGAGTTTCACCCTGTAAGTAGATTTTCTCTTTATAACTTTTATTTTCATTATACACAACATATTTCAATGAATATTTGATATACTGTGTATGTATTCAAAAAGTGGTTTCCCACATTTTGAAATGGTAGTTGCTTAAAGATTGTTACCTCTAGATTGGCTTTTGCAGATATATTTGAATAACTCTCAGTCTTCTTTCTTGAATTCACCCAGCAGCTAAAGAGAGCTTCCTACTTACCAAGGTGTCTATTTTAACTGTTTACAAAATTTTTTCATGTTTTTGATTTCCTGCATCAGCAAGGTAGTGCTGGGAACAGACAAAGAAATAACCTCATTTGCTCTCATCCACTTTCTAGTTGTCAAGTATAATGCACCAAAATCATAGCACCCTCTCCATAATCAGGGCCCACAGACCGTTTTGTGGTTTTCCCCAACCATTTCACTTTCTCTAGTTCACCCTGTTGACAGCATGTTATTTGTTATCCACACATAAAAGGGAGAAAGAATGCTACTCATGTATCCTTGTGTGTCGTAGAAGATAGCTAAGAAGGATGTCATTACTTTCCCAAAAGAAGCGACAGAGGAAGCAGCCAGGTGAAGTTTATTCCTATCAGACTCAGTCATCTTTTCCTTTGGCATCTTCACTAAGGGAGGAAATGATGAACAAGTATGAAAGAAAATTATTGCTGATATACAACTCATGGACCCCTGCAAGGAGCCTCTTCCAACTTTAAGGCTGTGCTTTAAGAAGGGGAAGGGAAATGATGAACACGTTTGAAGAGATAAGCTCAGGGAGATAGCACCCCTCATCAACCAATGACAGTGATGCAGCTTCGCCATAGACTTGTGATGTAACGAAATTCTGATGGAGTTTGGTAACATATATCATATTAATATTTTATATAACCCCAGGACCCTTCATGCCCACAATGCAACTACCATAGTGAAGACACCGATTACCAACCATTCAGTTGTCCTGCACTCTCCCCATGTAGACACACAACATCACAGCACTTTATTACCTGTGGTTCCTCCTGTTGGATGTAGCTGGCTTCCTGAGTGCTGCGGTAGCCACTTAAAGATTGGAGGAACTCTTGGAGCAGGAAGTATATATGTATTTGTAGGTGTTACTAGACTCTGCCTGCTTGTGATTGCCCTTGAATGAAAATTTCCTGTGCAGAGGCATTATTATTGTCTCTTGATGAAATTGAAGAACTCACTCCAAAGAAGTCCTGCATTTCCCTGCTACTGTAAGTAGTTTAGCTTTGGAGCTGTAGGAGGTCCTGGAATAACATCTTTCAAGAGAGGGGTCCCAGTGCAATTATGAAGTATGATTTTATATGTTTTATTTCCATTCTGGCACACAGTAACAAGTGGTTAGCATTTTATTAATCACTTTCAAACATTGAGGTTTATGAATTTGAAATAATGTGCGTTACTTTGGCGCTATTTTATATTCATATACCTCCATGTTGGACAATGATAGGGAAAGAGTTGACCATTAGTTATTTTATGTTAGATGGGAAGTGACTGATGAAGATTCTTCTTTTTTACAGAACTTCTTTCTAAGAATATGTCCTAGTGTTACCCAGAAACTCTTTCCTAAGGTTCTTGCAGCCCAAGTTGTACTCTGTACTCCAAATGATACAGCCTTGCCAAAGGTGACTTATCACCTTCGTCTGGTTACACTGCAAGTGAAAAATTAGCATGGTTGTATCATCAAAAGTGGACAAAATGGAGTACTGTCTTTTTGATAAACTTTTCACTCCAGATGAGTCCATCATTTCCCTGCTCTCGCTTACAGTGCAGCATCCAACCAGCATGAGCTCCATAAAAAGGGTATTGGAGTTGTATGATCACTCATAGGTTTTATCCATGGGTAGGGCTGAGAAAATGCTACTGTATTCACGTGTCTCCTGTTTGTCATAAATGGTGACTAAGTGAGCCAGGAGCTGGGGGATGGAAATCGCCCTTTAATATTATTACTTTCCAAAAGAATGAGTCAAGTGAGGATCTTTCCATTAAGGGTCAGTTGTTTGTTCCTTGCAATATCATAGAGATGGGAAACAGTGAACAGGTGTGAGAAACAAAATAGTGATCACATGCTATCATCATATGTAAATCTTGTAGTTAGATAAATTTATGCAGGCTTTATAAAGATTATCCAAATGTGATCTTCTACCACAGGTGCCTTGCAATTGAATCGTCACTTTGCCGAAACAGGGACGCTACCTGTTGCCCTGCCAGAGACTACAACAGCTGTTGCTCTCCCTACCTCAGCCATGAGTACTTCAGGTGATGGTAATTCCCCACTATTTTTGTCATCAATTGCAATCATCATTATTCATTTTCACACATGACAGTAGGGTGATGGTACATTAAATTTCAAAATCAGCACATATAATACATTTTGTAAACTTGCTTGCCTTTTGCATAGGTTCTTTTTTCTTTCTTTCATCTCTGGTCATGTTCATTAGTGTTTTCCTTTAACATTAGGTATCATATATATATATATATATATATATATATATATATATATATATATATATATATTTTTTATTATTTATTATATTTGTT
>JAYMFT010000026.1:92864-105829 GCA_038088735.1 Panulirus argus | reverse complement strand
AGAGAGAGAGAGAGAGAGAGAGAGAGAGAGAGAGAGAGAGAGAGAGAGATGACTTGAATGTGAGTCTGAGTGAGGTGGAGACAGTTAATGATGGAGAATGCTGGAGGAAAGTGGAGGTGAAGAATGCTGAAGGAAACTGGAAATAGTATATCTGTGAAGAAGGATGGTAATTAAGAGCCCTAGAATAACAGAAAACCTCAAGGAAATGGAAAGGAAATGGCAGTGGATGTAATCATGGGAGCTGAAAAGAGTCAAAGGGCAAGAGAGTTAGCAAAGGCCCAAGGTGTATTGAGGGTATGGAAGAGGTCATGATGTGTTAGAGCAAAGATGGGCACGTTAGAAGGTACAGTTGCCCGGCAACTATGTAGGAGGGTGAGAGTGATGTGTGGGAAAGAGTAAACTGGAGTAATGTGGTATATAGGGGTGACATGCTTCAATGGGCTGAATCAGGACATATGGAGTAGTCAGGAAAACCACAGAATGATCTGTGGGTTTTGGTTTCAGCATATCATATATGATGCGGCTACTGGCTGTCTGTTCTTGGTGCTACCTCATGAAAGGGGAAAGGAGTAAACAAGCATGAAAAATAACTAAGTTTCATAAGTTTCAAAAGCATGGGAAACAATGATATCACCAGGTATTACTGGCATCTGCCTGCTTGAGATTAAATAGTGAATGAAACAGTCACTTTTAGCAAGGCTGTATCATCAGTTCATGAAAGGAAGTACAGTTTCATCAAGAAACTTCTTTCTCTAAAGCAGTCCATCAACTCCAAGCTTCTGATTACAGGACAGTATCAAAGTCAAAGATGCAGGGCCTCATAAAAGGGACCCTGGGGTAATACTGTACTAATTACAATTAAGCTCATGGAGAATCCCGATCGTAAAAAGCACATACATCTGATGGTATTTTGCCTCATAAAACTCAAAAGGTGTGAATATATGACACTTGATAAGTTTACATACTCAACTTTTGGTACCATGCACTGGAAAAAGACAAATCTTGTGCTAATCTATTAGAAAGACAACAGGGAAAAAACTTGATGACTCCTAGTAATAAAGAAGGAACTGAAAAGTACTTGATAAGGTGCAATAACTGAAGCAAGAAGCAATTAGGAAAATGGGGAAAGAGAATTCCTATTGCTAATATTCTAAATCCTTAATGAAAGAGCAGTTGACTAGGAAAGATATGGATGGAATTTTGTTTTCTGTCAGCCTGAAGGAGTTGCACATTATCCATAATTGGAGGCTGTTCAAAGAAATATAATTCCTTGCAGGGAGTAGAAGGGACACTCCTCTGGTGGATCAAGAACAACCAATATTAAAAAAGGGTAAAGGTGACACAAACTGGGTAAAAGTATTTCAAGGCATTTCACTGGGACCACTGCTGTTCATTATCTAAGTATACAGCTTGCCAGAAAGACATGTATCACAACATAAGTATAATGCATTTGCTAAACCTATTCATCTATGACTGGTATGCATAAGTGCTCAATGGCAAGTGTGTCAGCCAAATACTAACAGTTGAAATATTCAAGTGATAGGTTTAAAATGACTATAATGGGTGCATGTGTGTCTTGTAAAGATAGAGATTTAGGGACAGACATCCTTTTGGTATCAGAAAGAGCAGTTCAAGTGGTGGAACCTACGAGAGAAAATGTGAGTTATGAGAAATTTAACTGGATGGGTGACGGAAACAATATGAGCGATACACAGATGAAATGAAAATGATAATCCAATATGTGGAGCCTAAGCATCAGCAGGTATGAGAGCTGAAAAAATCATATTTTCAAAATAAAATATCCAAAAATATGCAATCTATATCTCTGATGCCTGTTCCCAACCACAACTCCCTCATAGGAGTGGCCAATGCAATAAAACCTCCATAACTAATTAATTCTAGTGCCACTCTTAGCCTTTTGTGACTCACCCTTAACAGGCCACTGAAAGAGGGAAACTCTAGCACTGTGTGTGCAGAGGCTCCTACCTAATGTTCCTACTGACTACTTCTACCTAATACTCCTACCTAATGTTCCTACCTACAACTTCTACCTAATGTTTCTACCTGCTACTTCTATCTATTGCTCTTAACATTTTCCCAAAAGGCAGGGCTAGCCTATGGTGCTCACCAGAGGAAAATTCAGAGTTATGAAGAATTAGCTGTTAGTTAAGTGTTGTCAAGTGTTATGTAAGACAAGAGAAACATGAAAAACTGGACAGGATAGTTAAGGCCATGACAGTTATACTTTGGATAAGAAAGAATGATAAAAGTGAGCATCATATGCAGTTTATGAAGGTTGGGTGAGGGTCTGTCAGATTATATGGTAGTAATATGTAAGTTAGCCATTTATTTTTGATGGTACAGGACAGGAAATGTTAATGAGATAATAAAGAGTGCCTATGACTTACTATTAAGCTCTGAAACTTTACATTCTCGTGATTTTCTCACAAGCTATGGTTTGCCCCCTTTTAAAAGCATGTTTTCATTTCCCGGAAAACATCAACTGCTCTTCTGTTTTATCTATCTTTTTGACCTTCCTGATGTTTCACTTAAAGCCTGGTCAAGACAATGACTTTTGTGTTTTGGAAAAAGAGGGAAAGTAGTCTTAATTCTGATGTAAATATGTAAAACCAAAGTTTATACAGGTACAGGTGAATATGAACAGTAGAGATGGATAACTTGTGTCATAGATCTGGGAGGACACATAGAATAACGATGTGATACAAACACATGGTATGAAAGACCATTCAAAGGGTACATGGAGGAAAATGTTAATATGGTATGACATGTAGTATGTAAAGCAGGTGACAGATTGGTCAAGAAGATATACAATAATGTAGCTGAATGTAGAGTATGAAAAGACAGACCATGGAAGATCTATCTATTCTATCTATATCTCTGATGCCTGTTCTTTATGGGAACTTCCATCAAAGGGTGGTCATGGCAAAAGAGTCTCTACCATGGAAGAGAGAACCAATTATGGATTCAGATACCTCAGATGAAACAGACCTCTCATTTGATGAATCCAAGTAGAGTGCAAAGTGAAAAAATAAAAATTACTTAAACTCTACAGAAGTTCGTATTTCTCTTAAACTCAGTAGATATAGGTTGAAAATGTCAGTGAATGAACTGTGAGGCTGTATGCACCTGATCCACCCCAATTAAATGGGAACAAAGTTTCCACAAATAGAGAGAATATCGAAGTTTTCATTGTAAAAAAAACTCTTGAGTCATTAACCATGTATGGCAACCTTAGCAGCACATTTCATCTTAAAAATTAGTTTCATAAGTATAATGCAAATACATCTGATTTAAGCAAAGATAATCCAGTACTTATGTTAAGATAGTGAAAAATGAAATAAAAAATGTACAGTGAAGACAAGAAAATTATATACATTTGTTAAACAGAAATCTGTACAAAAGCTTTGGTAAGCAATAGTCAAATAGAAAAAAAAGCATTAGGCTTGCAAACTGTGATAGATAATGCATCATGATACAACAGTTACCTCCTTTAAGTAAAGGTGTGAAAGACATTCTACAGCTGGCACTGTTTACACGTACATGAACTAAAAAAAATATGTCAAAATTTGACAGTACAGTGACTATATATACGGAGACTTCTGTTGTATCAAAAATCATAATTATTTACATTCTTGATGCAACACCACAATTCATTAATTTAACATGTGCCAACAATTACCTTTCAAGCTGCTGCACTTCAGAGGGAGGAGTGCGAAGCGTAGAATTGGAGGAGGACCTCTGTTGCCTCAAGGACGCAGTCAGATAAGAGCTCAAGCTGCCGTCGCTGTCGCTGTCACTAGAAACAGATAAGTATGGTCCAGGAAGGTACACACACAAATGCCCAAGCCCGGCACCAGACACAAGCCGCACGGCACGTAAGGCGCACAAGCTTTGTTAATAAATGCAAAAGCTACTCACACCATACCCAACCAAGGAAAACTATGAAGGGAAAATGCTAACTTGAAAAAGTTTCTTGGATGGGAACAGGTGATGTTACAGTGGTGTTTCTGTACTGAATCTTGTACTATCATATTGACATTACAAGAAGTTCTGTACATTAGCAATGAGCCATATCCTTATTATTGTTCATTCTAAGGTAAATTATTTTTAAAACATGCTACATATGTATATATGCATGTGATTTGGAATGTAGTTAGACTGCAAGCTTTTGCAATATTACAATCATAGTAATCAGTTAATTAATAACATGCATGACATACAAGGGCAGTAGGTTAGACATGGAAAGAAATAAGGGTAAGAATCACTGTTCATAGGCTGAGGAAAAGATGACTGCCCACAAATAACAGGATATATAAGGATATGAGATACAAAAATGGTAGTCTAGTTTCTTCTGTGACAAAAGCATTGTCGAGTAGAAACTTGCAGTCAAGAGCCTGCGCAGAAAGATGCCATGACTCACGATGGGAGTCACAGCTAAGCACAGCCTTCAATGATGACTAGTTAGTTACCTGTCAGACAGGTCGGAGTCTGAGTCATTAATGTCACCCTGGATAGCCTGCTGGAGGTCTTCAATTCTCTTAAAGGCCAGTTTCAGGTCACTCTTGAGAGTAGCGACTTCAGAGTCTGCAAGTTCAAGTTGTTTTTCAAGTTCGCCTTTTTTGTTAATGGCATCAGTGTGTCGCTGCTGTAGGGCTGCTAGGTCCTCCTTTGCCTCACGCAGCTGACGACCAACTCTTTTGCTTTGTTCCAAAGCCTGTGTCTCCTTCAAACGGGCTGAATCACACTCAGTTGTTAATCGCTCAATTTGGTCTTTCAGTCTCCCAATCTGACTCTGTAATTCATAAGCAGGTATTGGTCACATGAACGATTACAAATAACATAATAATTTACTTACAAGTATTGTAGTTTCTTTCAAGATTAGCAGTATCAAAAACTTCCATTAGTAAGAAAAACTTCTGCACTCTACATGTTAATATATTTACGTTACTGGCAACATAAATTACTGAAAGACCGCAATAACTCACACTATGAAATTCATTACTTCAATTCAGTTCACTTCATATCTTCATCTCCAAAAAATAATAATTTTAATATTACCCCATGACCTCTTTCTGAAGACAAGACCTGGTGTTACCCTAAACCTCTTTCCAAAAGCTCCTGAAGCCTAAGAGTTGTGCTACTTCCAGTAACAGGGAATAATAATAAACAGCATAGCACTGTAGGAAACCATTTTACAGATATATTTCATGGACTGTACCTACCTCTAACCTTTGCCTGGTAGTTTGTTCCAACTCTAATTTAGATTCTACTTCCTTTATCTTCATTTCAAGACGTCGCTGTGTGTGGATGTTTGCAGTTTCACCCTCTAATACCTCTACCTTACTGCTCAATTCTAGCATCCTCTCCTGGAGTACCTAATAACAATAAATGATAAAAATCACAAAAATGTATCAACTAACTAAAATGCAACTGCAGATATTACATTCATAAAACCAAACATATGATGACAGGATTACTGTTGCAAACACATTATAACTGGAAGTATAACAAACAAAAATGCTTCCTAAATTAACTTGAAAAAATCTGTATTCCACTTTGTGATCCCTTAGTTTTCAGTCTTAAACATCTTTACACTACCTATTCTGACAGCATCACCTAGACTGTGTTTTATAGTGACTCCACAAATATGCCATCAATAACCAATGCACTACTTTTTCCAAGAATCATTGATAAGAGTCTGATTGCAAGCTTTAATATATATAACAGACATTCACATTTAGTTTATGCATGTTATCTCTTGTACATCTATTGCCCTCCTTTGATTACATTAGTAAAGAGACTGATATACTCTTCGCACCTGTTTTTCATGCTCCAGCTCAGCAATTTGTTGTGACTGTTCAGATAAGGTAATTTGGTCAACAGAGAGCTGTGATACCACTGACTTGTACTTCTTCATCACCTCTGCCACTTCCTCTTCACTTTCTTCCAGCTGAAATATATTTTCAAAAACAATGAGAACCACTGCATGACTAAATATTTAGATAAACATCTAAAACATATTTGTAAATAGATATCAGTAGTTTGATGGAAAGAACTCTTTCTGTAGTGTGACAAAATCAATATCAAAAGGACTGCCTGAGGAGGTCTAATGGAAAACACTTAAACAGAACTTTTATAAAAGGGATATTTTGATCCCAAAATCATAAAAAAGGTAAGCCAATGGGAAGACATCTTAAGCAGGCGATTCAAACTCCTTGCTGCTAGGACCATCTGCTATCCTGGCTACCTAGATGAAAGTAGTCCACAGTCATGATGCATAATGATACCACTCATCAATACTACTTCCTCTAGATGATTTTGTGAACTACAAGGACAATCTTGTGATTAGTTGGGATAACAGCAGCTAAATTCGAGTTACAGAGGTCTTTAAAGCAAATTAAATATAAAGGATATCTGTCAATAGACAGCATACAGTCTTCATTTTGCAAGATAGGGACAGAGTACATAACTACCTACAATGAGACTTTATCGACAGGCAGGACTAGTGTGTAGTGACTCACCACTTGTCTTTCTCTGAGAATACAGTCATACTTCTTTATCTGCTGACCTTAATAATACTTTTTTTTTTTATGCCTGCTCTCCGTTTTCTGCACCAGCAAGGGAGTGTCAGGAATAGAAAAGAAATGCACTCACATTTCTCACGGTAGTTCACAGAAAAGTTTTACATCTTCCTTGCAAGGCTTTCCTATATCTTTTTTATATCTTCTCAGTATATTCTATGATAATTCTTGCAGACTTAATAATTCTCATTTTTCCATGCTAAGATGCTTTAATGTTCAAAATACTGCTGTTTACCTCTTCACTTTAAAGCCATATGTAGATTATCACAATCCTTTCTCTTCTTTCTCTACTGTAAAGTTCAAGCTCTTTCAGCTTCTTATTGTAGTTCATATGTTTCATCCCATCAAGGTTGTTTGTGAAGCTCTTACGTGATTTTCCCAACTATTTTGTTTCCATCTGTTTAGTTGGTGACCATACAACACAGCAGTATTAAATTTTACTTATGCATGCATTACACATTTTCAGAGAGAAAAAAAAAGAAACCTGGATATGAACCTTTAAACTTAAAAGCAAGAAAAGTTCCTTTTGAAATTTACACTGGGAAACTTAACACCTGTTTTTGTACATGAACACTTAATAAAATGATTATAAAAGCTGAAGAATGGTGTCTTTCAAATTAGAATTTGGTGTATGATGAAGTCATATAATCAGACGCATGAGTTTGTTGACTACTACATACAGCAATTTTGACTTGCAGGCTCTGGAGGATTTACTTTTAGCTCCTGTATAATTACGATGAGTCTTAACAAAACTTCAATGGTTCACACAATGTATGCATAAAGATTAATAACAAAAACCTCATTTCACTCAGAAAGACTACAGGACCATTGGACTTAAAAAACTGGCCTGAAAACAGAAATCAGGACAGGTATGATAATGATTAGGTGCCTGTTGGCATAGCTGAGAATGAAAGGTGGCTTTAGTGATAGTGATCAAAAGAGGGAGACTGAAATGGCCATTCCTTATTAGTAAGTGGTCTGATAATCATTACAGCCAATCTTCTGTGGTTCTGTTGAAGGATGTCGTCATGCTTTCTGGGGCACACAGTCAAATACAGAATGGGATGATTTTGTTAAATACTTTTGCAACTAGCAATATCACCTGAGTTTGTATTTCAGCTTTGTCCTTCGCAATTCTGGCACATCTATCTTCAGCTTCCTTCCTAGCACGCTGAGCTTCTTCCAGTTGGGTGGACAAATCTGAAAGATCAGCCTCAGCACATTGTCGGGCTTTAATAGCTGCTGTCTTTGCAAACTCTGCATCTTCAAGCTGTAAGGAAAATATTCTTATATTCATTCAGCAAGGCCTTTTGGTATCCAAGAAATGTACAATCAGAGGAATACCAAATCTTAAGGTAGATTCTGCCAATATCATCTTGATTTACGTATATACAAATACTTATAAGAAAAAGATAATCAAGACAAACACTTCATATGGTCCCTTAGTCTAAATGAAAATAAGACAAATTATTGTGTGAGTGGCTACTTTAACTTCTTACAGTATATTCGGACAATTTTTACATGAAGAGAAACAGAATGATTCATATTTCTATTTCAAAACAAAAAGGCTTTTCAGCAAAAAAATTCCCAGCAATTTTTGTTATTTTTGTGAGGGTAATAGGTCTGACTGAAAACCTCAGTATAAGTACTATTTTCTATTCTCAATTCGAATCTGGGGTTGATATATATGTTCGGGGTTATTAAGGCCTGTAAATAAGTAATTAATGGTAATCATTTAGAGGATTCTGTGATTATTTGGTTCATATTCATTGGGTATCTGTTTACTTAGGGAAGCATTATGAGGTACTTTCCATGATTACTTCAAGTTCTATAGAAGTGTTTCATTATGTCATATTTCAATTTTAAAACAAAAGGTTTTTGGGCTAAAAAATTTCCTAAATATGGAGTTGAAATATATATATATATATGGGGACAAACTAAGGCCTGTAAATAAGTAATTAATCAATAGTCATTTAGAAGAGTCTGTGATTACTTGGTTCATATTTATTGGATATCTATCAGCTTTGGGAAGTACTATGAAATAAACTCTGTGATTACTTCAAGTATAGCTTTTTATTATGAAATGGAAATATTTCAATTCTAAAACAAAAAGGTTTGTGGGTTAAAATATTCCCTGCAATTTTTTGGTATTTTTGTGAGGGTAATATATCTACGTGAAAACCTCAATATAAGGATTATTTTTCATTCTGAATTCCAATCTGTGGCTGAAATATATGTTGGGGGACATTAAGGTCTGCAAATAAATAATCAGTTGGTATTCTTTCTGTGTTAGGATCAGTTTAAATTCCAAACTTAGTATCAATGAACAACTATATTGAGTGTGCAAGAATAATAATTCAGAAGTGCTACAGCAAGGTGGAAAAGTTTTCTCACTTTTGCATTTTTGCTATATGGATGTGAGTTGACTGAATGGGTGGAAGTATCTATCCTATGAACATCAGAAGAAGTTAAGTTACACATACCAGATATAATAAACATAATATTAAGTATATTTCAATAACTATAAATGTCTTTCAAAAGAAAGAAGACAGAGCAACTTACTTGTGTCTTTAGTTGTCTGACTAAAAGTTTGTGGCCACCCTCTGACTGTGACTTCTCTAACATAGTCTGAGTATCACGCAAGAGTGCTTTGGTTTTCTTCAACTCTTTCTTCAGTTTGTGAACATAGTCCTCATCAACATGAGTGATAGTTCGATCATGTAAGTCAGCTAAGCGCCTCTCTAATTCATGCTTTTCACGTACAAGGAGAGTTCTCTCTTCATGCTCATTTTCAAGTTGGGCTTCTAAGGCTGTAATTGAAAGTAAAAAGTAATGATAGATTAGCTTGTTTCATAATGTGACTAGCTACCTGACCACTGACAGGCTAAATTTTTTCAAAATGGACCTACTTTAAAAAGAATCTCAACTATCACTATAAAATAACAAAAGTGCAAGTAAATTCTAGCAGTATAAGTCCACCTGAACCATGGTCTAAATAAAATAATTCATTTCACATCTATGGTTGAAAAAATAACAGTAAGATACATCTATACCAGATACTCCTTCAAGAAGCAATCAGAATTACCACTCCAACTAATGTTAAATTATAACTTGAGAAGCATCAGAGTATATCAATTTGTGAATGCCTACATTTTTCTACCTTTTATACCCCATCATTAACTACAAATGGAGTGATAGAAATAAAACTTAGTCTATATAAATGTTTTCACAATTTCCTGTACAAATATATCTATATAATTCTCACTGTACTTAACCAATTCATACTCTTGTCAAGACCTTCAACAGCCAATATACTCTACATAGTAATGACTAGAGGTCCCATATCATAGCATATGTTTACCATTCCAACAAAATTTCCATAATTAATGAAGTACATCGTCATTATATGAACGAGCATCAATTGGAAAAAAAATAAAGTTAAGAAAAATTGCACTGTGAACAATACATCACTGGGTTTAAAAGGGGTGCAGTTGAATTATTCTTCACATGGTTTAACTGGTGCATATCAACAAAGTTTTCATGTATACATTATTTACCATAACTATTCATGAACTATATAACTGCAACATACAACAAAATTATATCTGTTGCTGAAGTTGGATGTATAACCTTGTATTGACTGTATAACCTTGTATTGCACCACAGTGTCACTCAGGACATTGCATCAGCATGTAAAGCTGCCACTCAAAACACTACACAAGTAAAACTGAGAACATTAGACTACATGTTGGGTCTTAAGCAATGTAAGAAACCTTCTAAATAGTAACTTAAAAGAATGGCACAGTTACATGTAAGCAAATGACACTTGCTCTTAAAATTTTTAACAACCCTGACGCTGATGCTATGAGCAATATTTACGCTTAGGACACAAATTACTGTTTAAGATTGAAATAGTTGAGCTAATATGTGAATTTTTACCTTTGACTTTCTTTTGAGCAGAAATTCTGACTTCTTCAAGTTCCTCATCCCGCTGCTGTATCTCTCGTCTGTTCTCTTTCCTCATCTGTTCTATGCTCATTTCCAGTCTCACCTTAGCTCCTTCCAACATCTGAACTTGTCCTGCCAAGTCATCAAGTTCTTCTTCCTGAATAATTGAGCTAAATTAGCAATGCTGAACAAATCAAATTTCTCATTAAAGAGGTTTCTTCAGTGACAGTTAACAATATCAACATACACTCTTTGACTTACATTGTCAGGCATGCTGTCCTTTACTACAGACACCAAATCAGTGCATAGGACATAATGTCTTCAGTGGCTGAAAATCTTACCTAACAGGCGTAAAATGACAGGATACAGAAGTCACACCTTGCTGATCTGGGCTACTAAATTGTAGTATTCTAATAAAATTCACACTAATGAACCTAATCAAAAATATTCAGCAATTAAACACAGCATATGTCAATTTTACATTTCAAACAAATGAAAATAATATATACTATTGTATTAGTTCCTATTTCCTCTTGGGAAAATAATTTAAACATTTTGACACTTAAATTCCTGGGATGACTAATGTGACAAGCTATTTACAAACAATGTGTTAAAAATCTTTTTTAAATCATGTACAAAATCAATGAAACAGCATTCTCCAAATACACTGCTCCTTTCCTACTGTTCTTTCTTGGTAGTACATGTATGTACATGCATGAGTACTTACCAATGCAACATGAGGAATATCATAATCACAGATGGGTCACATCTCTTAACATGACTATCATATAGCTTTTTATATTCTTAACATTTTCTGCATTTAATGATTCTCTACTAAGACTGTTCCATTCTGTTATGGCTCTATTACTAAAGAAGTATTTCTTAATATCTTTTATAACTTTTTATGCCTGTTACTGAGTCAAGTTATATTTACGTACATCAAAGACATGAATCAATATCTACTAATTCAAAATGATTCTGAATCTTGCAGGTTGTAATTACATCTCAACACTTCCATCATGGGCAAATCAAAGGCTGCTATTCACTGCCTCTAACTCTGTACTCTTATTTCAAGTACACTCTGTGCTTTACGTTGAACTTACTGGGCCCAATATCTTTATCTTTCTTTTGTATAATGCAGTCTTTTCAGTTCATCTATACTGTCTACATACCCAGTTCCATGCATTCACTATTCAGCTACCTGTATTTGATTCTTAAGAGTTTTGTTTCCAATCTGGAAGATCTAAGATGTATGTATACATATCTGAGTTATTCAATTGCCTCTAATCTAAACAAAAATGTTCATACTTCCTCTATTACACAAAGTATCTTTTTTCCATTCACATTTATGTCAATCTCTTTCCAACAAACTTTTTCTATTCCTCTTTCCCTCACATATTTCATTATTCTGTATAATTGGATACACTTGATAATCCATACTTCTCTTAACACCCAAACTGCCCTTAATATATATTTACATTTCTTTACACCTTTTTCTACTTAAAAGAGTTTTCATCCCTTTTATTCGTTACTTTATCTTCCATACCAATCTTGACATCAAAACTCTCAACTTCTATCAACCTGTTTGTACTTGTACTTTTACATCTCTCCATACCAATCTTGACATCAAAACTCTTAACTTCTATCAACCTGTATGTACTTGTACTTTTACATCTCTTTTTCTTTCTTCTTCCATCAGTCTCACTCAAACTCTATGTATGCCTTATACCATCCATTTGATGTACCTAATCCAGATTTTTTTTTTCAACTGTTACTACAAGAAACATACTTCTAAACATAACCAATGAGAAAACACTTAAACAAATGACAAAGGTACCTGGTCCTTGACTCGAAGCTCAAGGTCATGTTTAGCTTTTTTCAGAGTAGCAACTTCCTCCTCAGCTTTCCCTGTGAAGCTGAGGTCCTCCAATTCCCGGTTGAGAGCTGATATTTTCTCTTCTTTCAACTCCAGTTCCAGTTTTAATGTCTGAAAATAATAATAGAACTTATTAAAAGCTGCTCTAATGTGATCAAATAAACCTGTTTGTGAACTGATTCTCAGAATTCTGTCCTGAAAAATCTATTCCACATGCAAAGTCATCAGAACTGATAACTCACAAATTTTTAAACTTACTGTGAATGCTTTACTAAACAAGTTCAACATAGGCTGAAGATGATGCCGATAATTCTGATTCAAACTTAATGGCCAATACATAATGAAGAAAAGCAAGAACTCATCTCGCATGGCAAGGGTGAGAACTACATAGTATGGCATAACAAGACATATATTCATTATGAAATAGAACCATACTCGGATTGGTATGGCGAGATAATGCAGGACCATGAAAGGTACAGTAAGGAATTATATATATATATATATATATATATATATATATATATATATATATATATATA
>JAYMFT010000026.1:66718-92764 GCA_038088735.1 Panulirus argus | reverse complement strand
ACGACACGCAGGGAATACGTGGGAAGTATTCTTTCTCCCCTATCCCCAGGGATATATATATATATATATATATATATGAAAAGAATCGCCGGGACTTGCATGATCATCTGGTTTTATTGGCCTAAGTTCCGGTATTTACATATACCATCATCCGAGCCTATAAAGAAAGGATAATATGCATATGATATCTACATACATATTATCCTTTCATTATAGGCTCTGATGACGTTAACATTTGATTACCGAAAAGCAAGTCATTAAAACCAAAGATATTCATCCAAAGTGAACTCTAAATATCTCAAATGTGCAATAAACCGTCGCAGTTGGTCCTCGCAATGCGATGTTATAAATAGCCTCTTGATAAGGGTACGAAGTTGACCGGTTTGTGAACATTTGGTGCGGAGAACATTGCCCCTTAGCCTCCTACTGACTTGAGCCGGTCTTGAAACTCGAGCGCGCTTGCATACCAGTGAAAGCGACATTTTCGTGCGCGTCTGTACCCCTCCCACGTTGTTCTCTCTCTATTTGACACTTTAAACATGAATTGACTGTAAGATACTAAGTGAAATGTCTTTTGTTTGGATTTGATTTTGGTTAAAACAGGTTCCACATAAAAAAGATTCATGCAAATCACCATCTTCACTATTGTCTGCATACAGCTGACCAATCAGATTGCAACAGCCATCGGTCAGGGTACACTCATTGGTGCAGAGTATCCTGACGACGAGGATTCCAGTTTTCCTTACTTTTAGCTATTGTGTAGTACGGTTTTTAACAGCGTTAACATGAACCTTTATAAATTCATTTGTAGATATAAACCATATCTGACAACCCCCAGTGACTCCAATGATTCGTAATAGTCTGATATACTTTTATCGTATAATTAAGCTGTTAGAACTGGAGATACAACTGCTAATATCGTGAAATTTCCCGAGAAAGGGATCTTTACTTATTCACATTCTTCATTGGTAAGATTCAAGAACGGTTGTCCAGTGTTCTCTCCATCCAGTGTGTGGTAATTTGGTATTAATGTGAAGCCAGTGACAAGGGAGATTATAGACAGTACAACAAGAGACTGTTATATGCCTACCATATGAACGACTCAGTATACGAATATACTGTGGGTTATGGATACTTATTTTCTTGACTAGCCGTCAATTGAAGGTTAAAGATGACGTAGGTACTGAGCTATGATGAGGCCCCTCAAGTACTCTTAGTACTTGGTATGTGGCGCGAGTATGACTTCTTGATGGTTGATGTTAGGGTCAGATTTATCATTTTTCTTTAATACCTTTCGTATCTAGTGGGAGGAAATGACCATAAAAAAGTCCTGCTTAACAATATGTAAGATGAACAATCTCGAAAGAATTATGCATTATAAGATAAACAGACTAGCAAGGCAATGTTGTGAGTCACGTCGCTCGAGTGATTAATATTTTATCAGGACGGTGGAAGTAGGTCCGCTATTTGACCTTAAATGAGCAGCCTAGTCATACGAAGGCCACGCAGTGTACCACTCTACACGCACGCACAGACTGTGCTTTTCATGGACAATACGTAGATCTATCCTGAAGCACATTTTACTGAACTTGAGTTGGACTTCGTCCGGGAATGCGGATGTTAACTGCCTTGAACAAAAGTTTTTTTTTTTTTGTGATGAAAGTGTGTTCAAAAACTTTGGCCATCTGTATGTTTCCTTGATTATGTACACTGCGATGACTCATTTATCCAAGATGACAGATATTTGTGTTTGATACCATGTATATCAAATAACATGTTGACGATACACTTCCCCCTTTGACAAAATAACACCTAATATATCTGCATTTCTTATGCATGATTATGGCTTCTTGAATGGGACGACTTTTCATGAACCTGTTTGAAATTGCTGCTGAACTCTGCACAATAATTCAGTCTCATGAAAACAGTGGAAACGCCAGAGTGCCATTAAGCATTTGATTACGATAGTATTGACTCTTGAAACGAGCATTTTACCTCCTTGTTTTCGTTAAATATTGGCAATTCTGAAGTAGCTCTATTAACCAACAGTAATAATGATACAAACAGCTTTCTGTCGACAGCCATTAGAAATGCTAACGTTTCCCGTAAATGGGATTCGTCATTGTGTGGCGTGAAAATAAGTGAAAGGACAGGGCATTTCTGGACTTTATAATGGCGATTCTTGGAAGCAAAATTTATACCTTTGAGTATTGAAGGGTGTGATACTTTGCTATTTTTACATCACTGAGCAGTGAGAGTCGTGGGAATTAGTCGGCCCATCTCTTCATCATCAATTTACGAGAACTGTGAAAATTAGTGACTACTGATCCTAGTTCCTCTGTCCTAAACAAAGCAGCAAGTCGGAAATTCGGAATATAGCGGCAGTGATGGCTAAAGCTCAGGGTCTCAAGGTTTCAAAGGCAGGAGGGTAAGAGGCATGCATAACAATGGTTGATATGATTTGTATGTTGACTTCAGTATGTGCATGCATGCCCGTGAGGGAAAAGAATATAATTTTGTCTCGATGTTCGTGGCGTGTTAATAACCGCCTTGAGCACCATATGATCCTTGAGCACGTAGTGTCATGGCCTTCATCCGACTTGACCCGTGGGATACAGTGGATATTTTAATTTTCGTTTAAGATTATGCAGTTTTTCCCCCTCATGTCTGTAAGTATAGTATAGAGGCTCTTTAATCTGAAACCTGCTTGTAGTTAGTCTTACTAATGTGCTTTTACTCCGGACAATACGAGATTGAACATCATATGAAAACCAAATAATATCAATATATAAATGAAATTTTGATGAAAACTTATCTCTTGGCTGTTAAGTTAAAGCAAACGTATGGAGCTTCGCAGGCTGTGCTTTACATGCTCGGAATGAGAATGAGACAATAAACAACTCTGCTTCACATTAACAAGCAGACAGCTTATGGTGATATTTAATAGACTGGGGAGTCAATTCCAGACACCAACATCACTCTAACCTAATCCAAATGACCGAGAAGCGATCAGAGTGAATTCTAGTGCTTCTAGCAGTGTGAGGCACGTGAAACCATGAGCCAATGACTCGAAATTGTATTCAGATAGGAGCCTTAGAGTCGGTGTTCGAGTAAAAGCTTCGAATCACTAATTCTTTGACATGAAACTATGTACCAAAACAATGATTCTGTACTGGAATTCGGATATGAGCTTCAGCCCTCCATCATCAAGCAGAATGGTTTTGGTCATCTGATGCAGACCAAAGTGAGCGAAGTAGTTTGCTGTTGCTTGTGCTGAAACACGAAAATCGTGAACCGTATTAGTGTCTTATATTGGGTGAACTTTGCGGTGCCAGATTAAGACCGTAAAGTGAACGCTCAGAAGCTTAATGTCGGAGCAGACGAACCCAGAACTTTCATGGCACCTGAAACAAGTAAGTGTATCGTGGCTATTGATAGAGATATGATTAGAAACTCTTGCTTGAAACACAAGCAATTGTCTTTCCTACAGTTTCATTTAGACTTCGATATGTTTTCTGAAGCATTTAGTTGACATGGATACAGTTTGAGTACAATTCAGTTTCATGTTGAAAGATGATTTTAGGATTATAGATGATTATCGTCTTTAACCTTAGAATTTGCAGCGTAGTAATCTAAGATTATAGGTAATTATCATATTTGTCAATAGAATCTGAATCTGCAGCCTTAATTATCGCATTTGTTGTAGTGCAATGTCTTTTCATAGGTAAGTCTATAGTCTTGGTGGTCTAATTTGCACCACGTTCTAATACTGTTTTGCTGGATTGGGGGAAAGAAGCGACTTTAATACAAGTTGGCCAATTAAATCGACATACGTTACGCAGGGAAGCCTTATACAACGTTATTCATCATGGCTTCACTGGTCAGGGTAATATTATTTCACTTCATGAAACTGCAGTGCCAAAAAAACTGAATAAAGTTTATTATATAAATAAACGATTTCATTTTTCCAGTGTAGTGCCGATGATGGTTGAAATGAGCCTTAGTACGGTAGACTTTGTCTCATTCATTCCATCACTTTTTCGTGCATGAATTTTTTTTTTTCGTTTAAGGTTTCTGCTTGTGTCCTAGCGAGTGGCTGCTGCTTCACATACTATCTGTGTGGATACCAGCCATACTAGGATTGACCGTTATGATCTCCCTTTCACTCTACTTCGCCTCGGCCATCGAAACTGGAATTCGCTTCCTTCTTTTCTCCTCCCATTTATTTTCATTGCCTTTCGCCTTTAAAGAGTAAGATGTAGAAATAACGGAGGAGCACAAATTGATTTCTTCCATATTCTTTATCTGACGCCTTTTTCCATTCACCCGAGATGACCGCGATGAGGGAATGTCATTTTTTTCCACTCTGGACAAATGTAGGCTACCATGAATAGAGCACTGCCTTCACCTCAGTGACGCTTCGAAAGGATTGATTCTCAAGCCTAGTAAAGTTAATGTAAATAGACCGAACTAACCATCATACCCAAGGGTCGTACCTTCGGGCTCTCTGGGGTCGTACCATCGTGCTCAGGGGTAGTATTAGCTTAAAGGGTCGTAACAACCCTTTTAACTTTTGTTTTAGCTCTTGTTCTTAGCAGCTGTAGTATCATATCCTCTCCGTGGCATATATATATATATATATATATATATATATATATATATATATATATTTTTTTTTTTTTTTTCCAATACTTTTTTTCCTTCCTTATCTGTTGCAAGGCCCCCAACTTTCCTCTCAAGTTGGAGTGACTCAGTCCTACGTCTGCGGCGTCACTGTACTTTGACTTGTGGCCCCCATTAATTAAATGATATTTCTAAGCGACCTTCCACTTAGAGACTCCCTCCCTTCAGGCCTTTCCTCTAACAGAGCTTTCACAACCGCAAACCCTTGTTAGAAACAAGTTAAAATCGCTACTGTTTCGCGTTCCGTCACTTTTGCCCCTCGTTATTTATACCTGTCTACCGTCTCGCATAGCACACAGTTGACAGGAGACACTGACAGGTTTGCAAGGGGGTTCGACTTCTACTGGCTCCGTTATCGAGACGCTGACCATGATTCTTCGGGTAAATGTATATACATTTTGTCGAACTGGGCGTCGCGGGACTTCCTGAGTAAGTGAGATGCACATTGGAGGAGTTTGAAAATAAAGAAACCTAGAAGCCCTATCTCCTTATAGCCTCGGGGTGAACGGAAGTGCTACGTATTTGTACATTTAGGTGTGTCATGGTATCTTTGGGCACCCGACACATTGAGCGAAGCGACCCCCGTCTCGATTTTTCTTTATTATGAGAAATTTAAAAAACGCTTTCGCGTCAATGACGAATTATAACCACACCGATTGGAACGAAAATGATAGCTGGGATGTGTCTTGGAGATTTGGGATATCATTTGTTTAGCAAAAGACTCGCCAAAAGATGCCTTGAAAACTGAGAGCCCTGAGACTGAAGCATCGAAACAAAATATATAAAGATTTGCGTGACATTATTTTCATCAGTAATGAACTTATGGCTCAGTACCGTCGCCCGAAACGCTTCATTCTTGGCAGAGAGATTCTCGTGCCGCAAAATGGTCATGGAAGTCGTTCAGGCGATGCTGTACTTACCGGGTACGTAATGAGGTTATTTTGTAGGTTCAGTTTCTTCAATCTGATCTCGTCCGGCGCGTTCGTGGCGTCGAAGGTCGTGACGAAGCTCCAGGTGCTGATGGTGTTGTAGCCGAGCGAGAGAGTGTCCAGGTCGGGGATCTTGTAAAGCTTGCGGCCGTCGAACATGGAGAGCGACCCGCTGGAAAAGTACAGGGAGTTGACGGACCTGGGGAAGGTGTCCTCCTCAGTCACCCTTTGGATGCCCGTGGCCGTGAAGTGCAGCGACTCCAGGTTCCGCACCATGTAGAAGTCTGGAATCTCGGTGATGTTGGAGCCGGTGCAAATGACCGCGTTCTGGATCTGTCGCTCCATGTACTCGCACCCGGCTGGAAGGCTGAGTGCGAACTTCGGGCTCAACATTGATGCGCTGGGCGGGCCTTCAGCACGCTGCTCTGGCGGTGGTATGTAGGAAAGGAGGGGGTCCCGGGACTCGGGTCGTCGAGTGTCTAAGTCTTCCGGAAGAACTTTTATGGAGCATCTGTTTTTGATGGGAAACACAAACATTTTCGCACCGCTTTCCGGTCCGTCCAACGACTTGTTGGCCAGAGACTGGTTGACATAGGTCGCGGTGGCCTGTGTCGCCGTGGTCAGTTCTGCGACCCATGGTTCCTCAGTGGCTCTAGGATGGTGATCCTCTAAACTGTCACCATTAAAAGCATCGCTTCTATCGGTGTCTTTTCCGTCCACCTTCGTGGTGGTATCGCGAGGCGTGTATGCCCGTTGGGTCCACGTGTTGGGTGTGCGGCCGGCAGGCGTGGTGCCTGGCGGCGGCACCACAGGCTGCCCCGGGTATTCCTCTCCAGACTGAGGGACGGGGAAGTGGTGCGGGAAGCCTGAGACACCATGGACGACGGCGGCGAACCTTGAGGCGGCTAGGAGCAGCAGGAGACTCAGCAGGGCCAATGGGAACCTACCCACCTGCAGGCGCACGCCGTCGACCGCTGCTAAATCTCTACACCTGCCCATGTCTCCCGGCACACAGCTGCACCTGTCCTCGTCTCTCATCATACCCTGCACGCCTGTTTTAGGCTGACGTCCCCACAAGACTTACGTCAGGCAACAAATGCTCCATGAAGTCCCCGTCCAGCCTTATCCCTCCTTCGCCAAGCACTACAACTTGACGCGTTCGCTGCTTTTAGCTTTCGATCTCCCTAAGACCTCCCCCAAAAAAAATTCCTACTCGTTAACCCTTTTAAAACTTCTGAGACGTTTATGATAAGCTGGTATGTTTCACCTACGTAACTCTGTCCGAGCTGTTATTATCATTGCATTTAATCAGTCCTGTCGGCCTTATCAGTGGTATTATCATCGGTTCTTAGTTATCGGCACCTGGGGAGGTGGCCGAGGCAACTGTCGCGTCAGGTGACCCACGTCCAACGACCAAGGAGATGGGGTTAATAAGCCCCTCACTAACCTTGCTACGTCTTCGGCCACTCCTTCAGCCGCCGTGCTCACTCGTGTTACAAATCCAGATAAATAAAGTCAGGGAGCTGTTGTGTGACTGGTGGTTATCCATGTTGTCGAACGGCGCTGACGTTAAGCTGATGACCAGAGCCGATCGTACGTCACTACTGCTATATCGAGAGCACAGAGAGAGAAGGAAAAATTAAAAAGAAATAGGCGACTGACGTATCAGAGTAGACGACAGGACGTTGAATCTAACCGTCGATTACTATGGCAATGTCGCTCGTTTCCACGGGTCACTGCTGAGAGTGGGTTACATCAGGTGGGAAGAGTTCACGAGACGGAGCGATACACTTTAGGAGAGAGAGAGGGAGAGGCAGTTTCAAAACCTCGTTCCTGCTGCTTTCACTACCTCGTCTTGGTGCCGTAGCGACCCGTAACCTGCCACCGTCTCACTGGCCAAGAGCCAGTCAGACACGGGAGCCACAAAACACAAATCCTCCACGATCTGAATGGAGTAACGCGGGAGCCGCCGCTGGCACACACGGGGTCTGGTGGACACTGACTCCACCAACTTAGGCTACCCACCGCAGCTGATAATGAAAGGGCTTATCTCTCAAAACATATTTGTTATCAATGATGGGAGGCGGTGTCGTGGTGCTGGGGCCGGGGGGACGGCCTGGGGAGTTGCTGGAGTGACAGTACGAGGGGGACGGAAGGTCTCAGGATGGACGAGGGGGTGTGGGAGGATTGCTACGGCACAGGGTCAAGGTGTTGTAGGGTGAAGGTGGCACTGGCACTAGGTCCAGGGTGGTGGAGGGTTGCTGGCATTGGCTCAAAGCCGGTGGGAAGTTAATAAGCCCAGGGGGTACTTGAGGACAGAGAACAAGGAAACGCGATTTGTCCTCTGCTGGAGGATTGCCGTAGTGTCCTGAGGTCATACTCTTGTTTGCGGTAGAGACAGGATGCAGAAGGCATCTCCCCACCCACCGCTCCCTCCGGAAAAACAGCTAAGAAAAAAGAAAAAAAAATCTGAATTGGAACACCACGTCATGGACATTCTTTATAGGAAAATATGAACTGGAAAATTTGTCATCTCGGAGGGCAGTGAGGTTTCCTGAGAAGGCATAAACCAGAAAGAAAAAAAATTTAATTCTACGAAAGTGAATTCAAAACTTTGTTTTCTCTCCTTGAAACAGGTGTATCTATTGATGATATACATATATTACTTAAGTATTTCTCTAGCCTTGATTTAAAGGTGTTGATAGTCTTTAAACTTACAAACATCTGTTGGTGATATTATCCAGTGCTTCACAATTCTGAAAAATAACACCTCTCCCATGTCGCTGTTCCACCTCCTTCCCTTTGATTTCACAGACCTTTACAACCTTCAGCATTATGGAAGAGATATTGGTATGCGTGTTCTCCACAGTGGTGAATCTTATGTATGCCTCGTTTCCCATATTCTGTCTCTGGAAATATGGCTTATGCTTGTAGGATGCTTGAGGAATCTGTATTGAAATATTTGTTTAGTAAAGGAATGATGATTTTATTCTCTTTATTGAAAGTTGTCATCTGCATTGGGAACTGGGCTCATTGTATTTTATTTTTATTTTGTTTTTTCTTCACGTTGTGATAGAGGGTTGATGGTACTGAGTTAAGGGTGATGGAGGTTTGATGGCACAAGGTCCAGGTTGATGGAGGGTTGATGGTACTGGGTCTAGGGTGATGGAAGTTGATAGTACTGGGTTGTTGGTGTGATTCTCAGGGTCAAGGATGATATCGGGTACCGATCCACCGTCGACGATAAACAGCACGTGCTGCTTCGTCCGCTGAGCAGCAATAGTCATGATAAAGCGTAAACCTTTGCCCTTCACATGGAACGCATGAGTCCCCAACGTCCTTCCTCAGCTGTGTCGCAGAGGGAACTGTCGAGTTTCTTTTTCATCCCCAGCCAGACCCGCACCTCACCGCCACCACCTGGACCCCAGTGCCATTGCCAAGGACTGTCCGTCGGTGTGAGTGTAGCGGCGGACGTGAGGCGTCCGGCCCCAGCGAAAGCCAAGAGAGAGAGAGAGTACGCATCCGCCGCTGTGTCGTGAAGGTGTTTGTTTACATGGACGTTGTTGATTGAATACCGTTTTCTTCGTCATCCAAAAGGTCGGAATAGTCATCCAATTCGTTTCGTAAACTGTACTGTAAATCTGCCGATATATAAAAATTCAGGTTTGAATAAATCTGGTTAAAGATAATACCAGAGCAACGTCCGTAGAAGCGTGACGTCATTTGTTGCTTAACCGTTGATGGTGACGTCATGGCATTGTGTAACAGAAGCAACCAGAGGGGAAAACCCTTATTACCTTACAGCTTTACAAACTACAGAGATTTATTAGTCTGTAACGCCACCATTTGCAGCGCTAGTTCCTCGAGGGGTCGCCACTGCTGAGGATAGACGAGTGTGCGGAACAGTGGGTCGGGAGGACTCCAGTGAGGTCTGGTGAATGTGAGGCCGTCGTCATGCGTCAAGGAGGCTGGGGATGAGGTAGGTCGGTACTGGGGCAGAGTTAAGGGGGCCGCGACCTGCCAGGGCCTGGCCTACAGCAAAGGTCATCCCAGCAGAAGAGACGAGACTGTCCTCTCTCTCTCTCTCCCCTCCCCTCACCGCACCCCCTGTCTGTCTCATGGCGTGGGAGTAGACACACATGGAGACCTACAAACGCGCGTAGGTATGACCTCCCCCTTCGCCCGGCTACTAGTGGGACCAGCAGTTACGGGTTCCGGCGCGCCGTCATGTTGAGTTCCTCCCTGAAGAACCCTGTCGCCCTCCGCTGCTGCTGGGTAGAACGGTGGCGAGTGTACGTTAAGGTCTCTGGAGACCTTCAAGGATACCATACAGATGTGTGCCAGACTGCTGTTAGTTGGAGGTCATCGCTTTCTGAAGAAAGGGGAGTGGATGACCTCAGGAGACACATATTACCGGAGTCTTTCATACATGGAGTTTATTTATCTTCCTTCGTCACTAATTACTCGACCATTGACACTCTGACACGAAGCCCTTCTCACAATACATGTCGCAGCACCGGTAGAGGTGTCTTGGATAGACCTAGACCCAGGCAACTGGAGGGGAAATGAGTGATCGTGCTTAATATAGGTACGAAAAATCTAGACTACCTTGGAACTGTGGAAAAGAATGATCGGCAAGGTTACGCTTACGATTAAGGAAACTCCTTCGTCCAGAAGAACTTGGAGGAGAAAGATGACGGTACCATCTGATGCTGGTTGTCCATATCTTAATGTATGGATGGGTGATATGTTAAATCAGTTCTTTACGTGGAGTGGTGATACGACTGGTGGAAGTGGTCAATGTGAGTTAAGGAACATAGGGTAATACTTCTGAAGTAGGGAATCTAGGGGGTGCCACTTCTAAATCAGAACACATATTAACCTCAGTGAGAGTGAAGGAGTGGGTACGAAACCTGGTCCTTAAATGGTGGCAACTTAGAGCACCGCGACTCGCTCCCATAAAAGTTCATATTCATGTCATTATTCCTAATGGAAATGAGTCTCGATGTACCACTGGGGAAACAATGAGGTTCTCTCTTGCAGGACCTCCATGTGTTTTAAAGATGCCCTCGACGTGCTTGATATACTCGACAGAAGGTTAACCCAAGGATTCTGGTGTTGGTGGCCGGGTTCTTGAAAAGTTCTGCCTCCATCCATAGTGGCGTGTAGGACTTTACGTAAAGTCAACATATCCCTATAAGCTCCAGCTTATAGGGATGTATTCCAAAGGGTAATGAACCGGTGTTCTTGGGTACTACGGCGAGTGAGGAACTCCCAGAATGTTTCTATAAGTGAGCGACTCCCGACATTCTTAAACAAGAAGGAGGCTCGTAAGCTGAGCCAGTGGGCAGACAACCCCATCCAGTGCTCAGGAAGCTGTATAAAGTCCGAGCAAAGGCATAGTAACCGGGGGAAATCCACGAGTATTGAACAGAGCCAAAAACCCAATTCCAGGGCATTACAGTGAGGAGACACCCGAGGTTCTGGACTCACATTCGGTACGGGTTTTGTGCCTGTCATTATTCGCATTTAACTCGTCGTGTTCAGATGGCGTATTGCTTCTCTTGTGACATGTATTTATCATACGTCATGCCTCGGCAAGGCATCTTTAGAGGTCGTACAATGTCCCGATAAGTGTTGACTCCGAAGACGACCTTACGGCACGACCTGAAGTTCATTCTAGCTGATATGGGAAAAGCAAGGTGATTTATCACTAAACATCGCATCAACATGCTGATTTCACCAGTCTTCTCTATAAGGTACATTTATAATTTTCTTTTCATGCTTGTGGTTTATAGCTTAACATTGTTGCCAGGGAGGGAGGGGAACTTATCACTGGTTATCTAAAACAGAAAGAGACGTACACACAGACACAGACAGACAGACACACACACACACACACACAGGCCACCCCCTTTGATCGGCCACACGCAACTCCAACTTGCTCTGTCCATCATGACGTCTCACATTTTTCTCCGTTAGTGAACGGCGAGATTACAACGTTTATATAAACGCTCTCTCTCTCTCTCTCTCTCTCTCTCTCTCTCTGTTTGTTTATCTTCTTCCTCCTAGCCTTCTGCAGTGTGACGACATATACGACACAGTCTGTAGCAATAAAGCGGATGCAAGATGAGGGGACGGGAACTTGTGTTAAGGATGATCCAACAGCATCCGTTGCACCGTCGACGTTGAGAGATTTCACGAACAAATTCACACCACATTAGCTGATCATCGCCCACTGTCAACAGTCCTCCAGGCCAGTCCTTACGTCTTTGAGGCACTGCTCTTAAAATGTGCCTTCCAGTCTGGAAATGGATGATGACTGTACGAGAGGTTACAGAAGGATGGTCGAGTGAATGGTAACAACAGGAAGGGAGATGGGAAGAGCATCTTCATGTGAACCAATAAATGATGCTTCTTTGGGCTTGACCACGAGACAAGTTTAAAGTATTCGAGATTTAGTTGCATCATTAACATTCGACATATTGACTGTACTGAAATCATCTTGATCATTACTGTCATGGTACAACACCTCGACCCCTTCCTAATCACAAGGGTAGGGCCCTTAGAGGGGTCAGGTCAAAGGCCAGGTCATTTATACCCAAACGGCTTGACTTCATGGTCAGGAAGTTGAATTGTAAGATAGATACTATTGAACACTAGTAGTTTCAGCTTGGCACCTGAGTGAGGTAAGTCTCACGACGACATCACAGGCACGTGATTGAAAGATGTTCCAGCCTGATGCAGATAAATAGGTATTTGGCCCAAACGTCTCTTCTACCTCATACTGGAGGTACATTTGCCTTAAAATTTCATACCTCTCCTCTCAACTCCACAGACAAACATACGAGAATGGGCCCCACGAGTGTAGAACTCCATCTTTACGTGGCACAAGTTAGTAATTACGCGAAAAGGGGACCCACAAGTGTAGAACTCCCTCCTCATACTGAACAAATAAGTAGTTACACGAAATAGGGCCCCGCACGCGAAGTAAACCCCTCTTTATAACGCTTAAATACGTCATTACACGGGACCTCGCCTATCCTCCACCCTCCTGGATACTGTTGTCCATTATATAAACCCCAGCCGGAGATCAGTACGCAGTAGGGATGCCGCCTCCTCTACGATAGCGACACCGGCGCCCCCAATAAATCACTCACGTATCAACAATGGACGGAAACACGAGGATTAACGGCCATAACGACACACCGTCTGCGGTGTTTAACGGTCAGTAAGCCAAACGTCACGTGATCATTCGTTGTTTACAGTGATTAAATGAATTGTTCAAGAATGGTGGCTCAGCCTAACGATACATATATAGATGGCTTCAACTGTGTCTTCATCCCTCTCATATGATTATTCTAAGAACAGATAGAAGCTAATCATATTGGTTTCCGAGTCTGGTGAAAGAATCTGCCACTGCGCTTTTGTATCAGTAATTAACGTGTGTGTGTGTGTGTGTGGAGTGATTTATTATGTATTTGCACTGTACGAGGAGGGAGTTTCACAGTCGTGTGTGTGTATAGATAGATCCGCTGGGTCCAAACCACCCCCGGACTCTTGTCAATGATAGTCCGATTTAGAGGTATATGGATCTTATTATTATTACAGGCTGAGTATCCCTTATCCGAAATGCCTTGGCGTGTCGCGCTCTCGTTGGATCGCTTGTCCTGCTGTCTTCACTCGTGACCAACAGATGAACCCTGACCTGTGTTAACGTTGTCTTTGGTAGCAATGTAAGCGGCTTAAATCGCTACCGAAGAACTTTCTATTTGCAGCATTTTTGGATTTCGGATTTTCGGATTGGGGATGCTCAACCTGTATTATTATTATTATTGTTATTATTATTATCATTATTATTATTATTATTATTATCACTATTATTAGTATTATCATTATAATTATTTAGTTCTGGTGTGTGTGTGTGTGTGTGCCATTGTTGGCACAGGTTATAGCTGCAGGCGCATGTTTGTAGCGTGTATTTGTTGTCTTGGGGAGACATAATCACCACAATATTTTTGAAACCGAACTGTCAAGTATACTTCTGAAAGCCATTGGACCAATGTTTGCTAAACCAGAGACGTGTTCATATCGAAGGAAACTTATTCTCATTCTAACAGAGAACATGATTCATTATCTGGAGGCGGGATTGTAATACACTGATGCTGTGTATGTCATAATTTGGCACGTGAATGCCATTGTGTCGAAGTGAGAGAAACAGCATCGCTCGAAAAGGCATATCATGCGCAAGAGAAAATGGTGTTTCCATTTTTGTTATGAGTGACTAAAACAGATTCATATCGCTGGTAGACACTGTGGTCTTGACAAAGCGATAAACGCTGACACTATCTTTACGTACAGCATATCTGTTTATGTTATACACATCTGATGTTATCAAGGAACATCCGATCGTATCTGGACGAGAGTTGCCTAATTTCACTTCATCACGGGTCTAAATAAAGCATTTATTTTTTTTGCCATCAAGATAACTGTATCCAGTGTTCAGGAGCATGGATGAGTCGGTTGAAAGTAATATTTATAGACCTGTGAAGATGTCGTAGTTGTAGACCTACAGCCGATGTACACAACTGCCGGTCAGGGGTGAAAATACTGAGGGGGGGTACCATTCCATTAAACAGAATTGGACTTTTACCGGGCATTTGTTTTTTGAATTGGTAAATACGTACGTAGTCGGGCAATTTTTCTACAAGATTGGGCTATTTTCGGTGACTACTAAATTCTAATTATTGTTAATAATGTCTAAAAAGGTAACATGTACATAATCGCAGGATAATAACAAGACTACGCCCTATCAGTCGGGCACCGATATCTCATATCCTCTTCGAGGGGAAAAAGGTAAGTTTCGCACCAGCTGCAAATAGAAAATAGGGCACTTCCTTTGCCGAGCTTGATAGTGATAAACGAGACAACAGAAGAGAAGACATGGGACCCCGGTGTGTCCTGTGGCACTTTCGGTTTGCCCAGATGGGCAGGAAGTGAGTGACTGGTAACCAATTTTCGCTCTTTACAGAGACGAATGTTGAGTGATACATTTTTTGTGCAGGCTTGCATGTTTGGCCGCGTATTTTCAAGCCATTGTACAGATGGGTATTTTGCTAATCACATACTTAGTGGGAATACAGGGAAGGTAGAAAGCTGGTGAGTTGCCCACCCATGAAAGTAATTCCCATGACAGCACTAGGGTCCCGATTCCTCTATCAAGGAATAAAGTATTAAACCTGAAACTGAACTTACTATCAATTCTGAGACACTAAAAAATGGATGGGAATGGGGATGAAGATATATCCAGGTTTATTTCAATGTTAGTACTGCTCAGGTGATGGTGGTGATGTATCACCGTTGTATGTAAGGAACTCCTTACTAGAATTAATGTACGTATGTACTTATTGATATTTTAGATAAGGAATCTAATCCAAAATATTGTTAAACAATATCGTAAAACAGAAAATTATCAAAGTGATTGTCAGTGACATTTCTGAATTACATTTTCTACTCGAAAGTACACTTCTTTTCTTTTTCAACTCTTGTGGCTTCAAAACCCTGGGATGAGATATAGTTTATGCAGTTAACTATTGGTTCCTAGGCAGTGAAGAGGGAACAGATATCTGCCGCACAATGGAAGTTTCTCGTTCACTTTCCACTGCGGGGGGAGGATGAAGACACGAGGCACTGCCCTGAGCTCGGGCCGTGATGACATATGCTACATCTCTAATGGGGTGGTCAGGATATCTGTCCTGTTATCTCTACTTAAGACTTTTCACGTATCAGAGTCCAGCAAGATATCGGAGTGAGGCAGAGCAGGACTTCTGGAGTGCTGCGTATAACGTGAAGAGATATAGTTATATAGATAGATAGGTAGATAGATAGATAAATAGATAGATAGAGATAGATAGATAGATAGATAGATAGATAGATAGATAGATAGAGAGAAAGAGAGAGAGAAGAAAAAATAAAGTAATAACGTCGAATATGTTTACAAGGTTGACTTTTTCGTTTTCCGTTGACTGGATGCTTATCGCTGCTACATATTTCTTTTTATTTTTTACTTTTGGTTGTGATGAACTTAAAATAACGTGTTTGCTGGTGAGATACGAAATGGTGTAACGCTGACAAGTGGACGGAGACAAAGTCTCGCTTTCTGATAATGAACAGGACTGACAAAATTCATTGCGTATTTAATTTACCACTTACGTTTTCAAGCAAAGTTAATTACTGCGGATTTTCAGTCATAGTGGAAGTGGTTTGTTTTCATTCGTATATATCAATAAATATGATGCATCAGTACAAATAATATACTGTAATTAGTATTCTAAAACAATTCCCAGTGTAGTAACACGGGATCTAAATGAACATTAGACTTATTCTCTATCGTTGTATTGTATATATAGAAAATACATCTTGACGATTATATTTATTATTGATGTTGTTGTGTATTGTTTGAGGGAGGAACCAAATCACCTCAAGCGAGTATTCTTGACATCCTGGCCAAGTTGGGGGCGTGAGTGTGCCCGGGGTGGTGAAGTATTAGTGTGGACTGGGACCCCATTAGCAAAGTAAACTGCACATACTGAGTGTGTTATAGCACACTCATCCACACTCTAGATGGGCTCGTGTGTCATGCAGTGTAAACACAGTTACAGAGAGGCAGCGCGCTGAGCGGCTTGGCCTCTTGCGAGGTTGATTAACAAAAATGATGACAAACTGATTTTATGTGATACGTGAAATCGTAGCGACGCGTCGGGTTGCTGTGAGGACCAGAGGAAAACGAAACTGGACTGACCATAAGAGATAAGTATAAAGAAAAAAAAATATAGCGTTTTTAAATCTCCAGTATTTAATGACATTTTCTTGGGGATACAGTCACTAAAGTTAGAGAGGATTTTTTGTTTTCAAATGACATATGCTCCAGTCACGGACAAGAGTCTTAAACGAGGCCAGGACATGAATAAGAAAGAGAGAGAGAGAGATAATGTAAGAGTGTTTGAGGCATTGGAAAACGTGCCTTTTAAAAGGCGTCAAGTCCTAATTCTTACAGGAAAAACATGAGAGGATAAAAAAGTTCCAAAGTTTGGTTGTGCACGGAAAGAAACAAATACCACAACAGCCCACCCTCAGAACGACTGAAGATGGAACAGCGCACAGACACGGTAGGTCATGTCCAAGCTTTCTGGACAATTTTATTTCAGCTTGCGTTATACTACAGGTGATAGCTATATGAAGGTGTTTTAGTCCTAGCTAGCTAGTGTTGGCCAGGTATTGTGGTCAGGCCAACTAGCGCTGGCTAGGTACAGTGGTCAGACCAACTAGTGCTGGCCAGGTACGTCTTCTCGGTGGTTGAGTACTGCACCGTAAAGCCCGCCAAACTATAGGTAGCAAAACGATGTGTAATACAATTATAGCATTTTATTTGCTTCATACAAAATTGTCCTTGATTGTAAAACATGTAGCGTGTCAGAACACAACATTGGCAGCACCATTAACAGAAGCATCAAAGAGTTACAGCATGAAAAGCACAGTTCATTTACAAAATGATCAAAATACAGAATACACACGCATAAAACACTGTATCGCCGGTCACAGCAGGACAAGACGCTTGTCCATGTATCCTATGTGTCGTGGTTTGTCGTCGGTGGGTCATCTCTGTCAATTTTTCTGTTATCCAGGCAGACGTTTGGGCCAAAATTATCGTGTGTGCCAGTTAATGAAAAATTATCGTACTTATTAACAAGAACTGTCGTACCTGGTAAACGGGAACTGTCGTACCTGGTAAACAAGAACCGCCGTGCTTGGCACGGAGAACTATCGTACTTGGTGACGAGTATTATTATCGTACTGGGTAAAGAGAACTGTCGTATTTGATAATAGGAACTGTCGCACTTGTTAACGAGAAGTCTGAACGAAATCTCTCATGTCCTTATCAGCGTGTGGTATTTTGTGGTAAAAAAAAGACATACAAACTATCGTCCTTTGTTGACGGGAAAGGAAGTTTTCAATGAAACCTGTCGTTACTGTTAACGGGAATGAACAGATTTGCTAAACAGTCTTTCGTGGTACAACTACCAAACAGTCTCCCATGCGAACGACTAATTTCGTACTGTTTAGTGAATTCACGATTGTTGTTAAGCACTCGGGTACGACGCTGTGTACGACCGTCAACTTTAGAATGAGGTCAAGCGACCCCCCCCCCTAAGGTCTTCATATCCAACTTGTCGTATCGTTTCCCTTATGAGGCCACTAGAAACGATAACCTGCAGGTGTCTTGAAGCCAGAATGAAACATTTGATACTGTAATCCAGGCACTTTTACCATATATAATAGATGGACTCCATTTTCTCCTGAAAATAGAGTCTCTTGAAACCAATTAAGATCAGGGAATATTTATAAGGGTCACAAGTGACCAATCCTCGTCGGAAGGTGCGCATAAGGAGCCCCCCTCAATACGACGGATCAGTTGGTCCGCATCGCGTCGCTGGCAAGCCAGCCGCGCAGGACGCGGCATTGTTCATCGTAAACAATGGCTCCGTCGGAAGGTACAGATCGAGGTCAGATAAGGTGCTGCTGCTGCGGGAGTGACTGGATCCGGATGGCACAGCCACCAACATTGTTATCACCACCTTGGTGGTACTTTGACCTGACCTCCTTTCAGCAGGGGTCAGTCAGGTCAAAGGGCCTCTTGGTTTGCCTATCATGATTAGCAACCCAAGGTTCGTGCTCTTGCGGTGGTGGTAGACTTGATCTTTTTTTCCTTGCTTTTCGTTTGGGCGGCTTTGCTCTACTCTTTTAGCAGTTAAGGGTCGTGTTTACAGTCATACACCAGTAGATGGCCCAGAGGTCGTATGTTAAACAAGTTGTGGCTCTGGTGGTCGTACTTTCATTAAAGTGGTTACACAGTGTGTCACATCCACCGAGTGCTTGTGCCTCTGTGGTCGTGCATAACAACAGCCCTCATTGTCCCACAACAGATACGTGGTTGTTTGGGCAAGACCACTAAAGCTACCAATCTACTCGAGTGGGTTGGTAGTTTAGGCAGTCGTCCAGTCGTAGTCGTAAATTAAAAGTATCTTGCCGTATGGTATTAGATATACGTGAATAACGAGTTATTGCTCATTAAATAGAACATTGTCGAACACTTTGCAGTGGCAAATATGAACATGGAACAGAACAGATACTACAAATTGGTGTTACGAACATAGAACGCGCCTGTGTGCACAGAACATGTACACTTGTGAGGAGAAACTTCAGGAGAACGAGTATAATGTACCACAATATAACTCAATGCGTGTAAGCAGTACCCCAGGGCGGGACTGGTCCACCAGTAAGCAAACGTGAGGGTGTTGCACTGACGTCTTCACAATGGGGTGAGTCTCGCTTCGAAAAACATGGGTTCGAAGCATTGGATCGGCGCGTCTTAACTTTCTGGCCTCTTTTGGGAGGGATTGGTCCATGCGTCTGTGTCGTGTGTCTGTGATGTCTGGCGTCCTTTTGCCCTGCTGAAGGAGGCCATACAGTCTTAAGGGTGCGTTTGATGAGTGACTGGCATAAAGTGACTTTACACCGTACAGTGTATGAACCGTATCATAACACAGTGTTGAACCCTTACCTACCCACCTACCCAATCCCCACCCACCCACTACCCACCCACTTACCCCATACCCCATCCCCCTTTTTTTTGAGCACGACGGTACGACCCTTGAACACGACGGTACGACCGTTGAAGCACGACGGTACGACCCCTTGGTTTCATACCCAAGGTGTCGCACGGTCGTAATTCAAGTACCTTGTGCCGTCGTCCTGAAGAGATGTATGAGATGAGAGACTAGCTATTACGTAGTAGCATATCTTCCCTAACAGTCACCAAAAGCAGTATAAAAAGGTCTACCTTGTCAACATAGAGAACAAATAAGCTGATAGAAAACAGGATGAGGCTGTCAAACGCCCGGCAATACCTGAAGCGGCCAGTGAGAGACAGACGGCCTGGAGTGACCCCAACTCTCCCTGTTGACCTCGGAGCAGTGAGGCAACACCTATGGGACGTGTAGGTAGAAGGTCGAGTAGAACAGAATGGCAGGAACCATTTTTACAACCCGTTCTCTTGTAACTGGCCTGTTGTGTAGAAAGGGAGGTGAGTTTGTCGTGAGCATTCAGCTAAGGCCGGTGGGAGATGGAGAGTGAAAAATGAATAAAAAGCTTCCAGTGTCTTGCTAAATTCTCGATTACTTTCTCTCCAACGAGAATTGGGCATTACACTCTCCTCCTCAGCTCCGTGTGCAGTCAGAAGCAGCGTCGTCCCTCAGAACCCCCTCCCAGAGCACCTGCAGCTTTGACGCGTTGCTGATTCCTCCTCTTGTCGTTGGACAGGTCCTCAGCCCAGCGTCCACACTGCCTTCTCCTTGCTGGTCGTGTCGGGGGCGCAGGTGTGCGCCAGGTGGTTCATGTTGGTGTTGTAAGCCTTCACCAGCATGTCCTTGTACCGGTACATGGAGGTGTCCGTGATGCGGGGGTTCCTGACGCAGTCGTCGCCGCCGAACTCACACACGCGGTAGTGGTGGAGGAAGGCCACCTCGTTGGGCACGTTCAGCGTCCCTTTGCCTGGGAGGAACTCCCACACGAAGTGGTTCCCTGCGGAGGAAGGAATGCACAGGATTAGAGGCTGGATAGTTTAGTTTGGGCGCACATGCTTAGGATACAGAGAGATAGAAAGAAAGAAAGGGAGAGTTACGACTGTCCTGTACTTTAAACACTGCTAACATAGCAAGTTTTAGCCTAGCTGGCTGGCTACTGAGGCATGGGGGAGGGAGGGGAGTGGATGGGTGGGGCTCCCGATCTGATATCTTATCACACGATAACGAGAGAAGATGTCCCTGTAAGGGTTAAGACGTGGCTGGAGGGTGAAGGTTGAGAGTGATGTTTGGTGCCTCGTCCTCTGGCTCTTTCCGAATTCCCCAAGTTCGTATAACACAGAGGGATTGTCGTACACAACAGGGATGTATTTCATAAGGCAGTAAATTAAGTATAAATAACGACTTGTCCTTTTTTGTTACGTGTCTATATCTCTTGGGAAGTTTTTGACATTAGTTTGATGTCAAGGTGATATATTTTTACGAGGCGCAAGATTAGGGTATATCAGGACTGTGGTGATAGTCATGGTCCTCACTAAGGCTCACTAGCTTGTACATGGGGGCCACACCAGGTGCATGTCAGTACTCTAAGAGCGCGAGGTCTCAACGCGTACACGCCTGGTGGTGCACGAGTTAAAGCAACTGTCCCGCGGGTTCCCAGCAGGGTAAACAGATCCACAACCTTGTGCGCAACACAGGGTCACACCTGGCGGTGGACGGGGTCGTTGCTGCTTGGCCGCGCCTGGTGTACAGGGCCACACCGTATGCCCAGGTGGTATAGAGGAGTAGGATTGAGGAGAACCTTAGTGGGACTGATGACTGGAGAATACTTCGGTGAGGCTATGTCGGGAGGGCCAGCTGTTGGCTGACGTGAACTTAAAGTATGAACAGGATGGAAGGGGGAAATCGATGGACAAGAGACTGAGGGTGGGTAGGGAGGATGGAAGGGCAGGTAGGAGGGGAGGGAGGGAAGAGAGGAGGGAGGGAGGGATGAAGGATGGAACGGCGGGCCCATGGGAGAGGGAACAGCAGTGCCCGACCTGGTTTACCTTCCTGGTGTTATCACCAGGCCTGACCTCTCATGGAAATACCCTTTCCGTTCCCAGCTTGTTATCAGTATACTCACTCCATCACCTGCTACCCCTTTTACTGCTGTCCCAACCATCACCTGCTACTAACCCCCCTCCAGCTACCCCTTTCAACCACAACCTGCTACCCCCTTGTAGCTACTCCTTTCACTCCTGCTCCAACCATCACTTGCTACCCTCTTCAGCTACCCCTTCACCACTGCTCCAACAATCACTTGCTACCCGCTCCTCAGCTACTCCAACCACCACCTGCCACCCACCTTCACTTCTGGCCCCTCAGAAACTTGCGACACTCACCGGCCTCGACCACGAAGGGCGTGACGGCGATGTACTTGGACCTCTGCTTGTGCGGGTGGAACCTCTGGCGACGACGGGTCTTGCGTAGGGTCACTAGCGGCGGCAGGGAGGCGCTGTAAGGGGAAACATGGGAATGAGATCAAGAGAGAGTGAGAGAGTAGAGAGAGGTAGAGAGGGGAGAGGAGGCTTAAAGCAGAGTCTCTGGGTGATTGAAAGCATAATGAGAAGTAGGGATACGGTACCTGAAGTGAAGACAGACGGAAGGTGTGACCACATGACGAGGGAAAGAACAAGTATTAAAGTACCGACGCAAAGGAGTCGGATTCAATAGAGGTGGATTCAATAGAGTAGAAGCTGGTATGATAAGGGTGAGAGGTATAGGACAGTCGACTGAAGAAGTCCACATTCAATAGGTTTCCAACCCGGTGCTACCCCGTCTGCGGTTCTGTAGAGCAGACATGAGACACTCCTCACCTGCTGGGGTCGTCTGGCCACTGGAGATAGAAGAAGGAGTTCTGGAAACTGATGGCACCGATCTTCTTGGCGTCGGCCTTGGTGTGGAGGTAGCGGACCAGCTCGGGCAAGCTAGTGTTGGCGTGAGGTACAATGTACTCGTCCAGGTCGATCATCAAGATGTACTTGTACTGGTACATGTAGCGGTACAGGCAGTCGTTCAAGGCCGCAAACAGCCCCTCGGTACGGATCTCCTTTTGTGATTTGATGTCCAGTTTCCACGGTAGTATGCTCACCACGCCCTGGTCGGCGTACTGCTTCAGGATGCAGTCCACGTCCTTGCCGATGGTGTGGTTGTAGAGCGTGAAGTGCTCCACCCCCAGTATCTTGTTCAGCTCTATGAACTCTATCATCTGGTTGACGCTATTGTAGTCGAAGTGCAGCGGCTTCACGCACACCGCGAAGGTGTTCCTCACTTCCTCTTTGTTGACGTCGAGGTTCATGACCCTGAGCTTGTTGGTGGCGTTGCCCCCGGGGTCTGCCATAATGGACACGCTCTCCGGGGGAGGGATGGGCTGTTTCCCGTTCTTGTAGATGATGAGCGGACAAGCGATGAAACACGCTGAGAACTTTAGGTTCCAGTTTTCCCTGATGATCTTGATGGCCCCGTTGACGATCAGGGTGCTGGAGTTGGAGTACCAGTACTTGCACCAGACGCGGTCGCTCTTCTTCGTCTGCGTGGTGCCTATGACGCGGATGATCTTGCCCTTGCGGTCGTCGTAGTAGGCGGAGTACACGAAGAATTTGTGCTTGGTGTAGTAGACGGGCTGCCAGTCGCCGTCCGTGGCAGTGCTGTTGCTGCCGAAGTACGCGATGTCCTTGAGGCCCAGCATGTTCAGCCAGTCGACCTTGGCGAAGCCGTGGACCGATTTGACGAGGTTGCCTGTGACCCTGGCCATGAGGTGGGTCTCGTCCACGTTCTTCCTGTAGAAGCGCTCCTCGTTGCCCGTCTTGCTCTTGACAGAGAGCTCGTGCCGCCTGTAAGTGTCGATCTCCAGCTGTCCCACGAGCTTCTTGTCGTCCATGAAGTACTCGGGGATGTCGCCGATGGAGTCGAACTCGGACGTCCGCTTGCTCGAGAAGAGCATCCCCGTGCGGTGCTCGTCGATGAAGAACACCTCGGCCACCAGGATGACCACGAACACCAGCATGAACACCAGCACGAAGAAGATGGACATGTTGTTCCTGTCCTTGATGCGCTGCCGCTGTTTCTTCGCCATGTCCTTGCGACGCTGCCGGTTGAACCCGCTCAGCAGGGAGTACCTCCAGGGAAAGGGAGAGACAAGGAGACAGGTCAGTAGAGAAGGTGTAATGTACTATGGTTCCTTCAGCAGTGTACTGGTGCTGTACACTACTCAGGTGTACTGTTGCAAGGATGCGACACAAACAGAACACACACGCGAAAACATGCATATGAATACATAAACCAGCAAGGAAAAACATACATATATGCCAAATATACATAATGTTCATATCTTCCATGTATACATACATCATCTATCCATATTGTCCATGTAAGACATCCTGTATACATAACATCCACGAACACATACATCCCATGTTCGCGCTATGTATACATGCTATCCATGCACACATACATCATGTATTCATACTGTATATGCACACTTGCATGTCTTGTACACACTTTGCATACACACATCCTGTGTACACTCATATACCATGTACGCATTATTCGTGTACACATACAGCCCCTGTACACACTATCCATGCACACATACGTCTAGCGAACACATCATATATGAACACTTGCATCCCGTGTACACAAATAGTCTTTGTACGTAATCTCCATGTACACGTACATCCTATGTAGATGCTGTCCGTATATACGCGCCTGCCGCGTACGCACGCATCCCGGTTTACATACGCATGCTGTGTACACATCTCGTTTGCATACGCATGCTGTATACATACGCATCCCCTTTCCATACGCATGCTGTATACACACGCATCCTGTATGTATACACACGTTGTGTACATGCGTCCGCCATTTACATACGCATATCGTGTACATATGACGTGAACGCACGCATTCCGTGTACACACGGATATCATGTACACATGCATGCCGTGTGTGCACGCATACCGTTACTCACTTGTTGTGTATAGAGCGCCAGTAACGCATCGCCTCACTCCTCACCGTCATCTTCTCTCGGTCACTTTTGATGCGCATGCGCGCGGAGCTCGGGGGGTCGTCTGCTGGGGTGAAGCCAGGGTCGTCTTTTAGAGTCACTTCCACTTTGACCTGACCCTTAAGGCTCAGGTCAGGGTGCAGGTCATCATTAACCGAAGACCTGATGCGTACTATGTACTATATGACGTGATAATTAGAAAGTAACAATGCCTATCTCCGCTCAAAAAGGCGTGTAACATTGGACAAGGAAGGTGGTCGACACTGAATTTCTTCTTCCCTCTCGGGTCATTACTCTCCCTTGGGGAGCTGGGGTTGCAAGGAGCACTGGCGTTGGCCGGCGGGCATGCTGGGTACACACACTGAGGGAGTGGTGGGCGCGGGTGGCATCTGTACACACGACAGCACAGAGGATGATAGATGTAGTGGTGCAGGTGTTATTGACACGAGTTTGTACATACAGTGGTGCAGGTATTATTGGCACGGGGTTGTACATATAGTGGGTGCAGGGAGAGAGTGGGGGAGGGTGTTCAGCGTGCGGACTCACCGTCGGGGTCGGCGGAGGAGTGCCAAGCGGAGTTCTTGCAGACTTCGAGGTGGGAGGAGGAGGAGGCGCGGGAGGCGGGTCGGGACGGGACGGGGCTAGCCGAGGGAAGGAGCGATCGCAGGCTGTCCTTGGGCGGCCGAGGCGGCTTGTAACATTGTGTTGCGTCCAGGTTCACACACACCTGCAGTACACGCCACTGGCTTCAGTCACGGCCCACCGCCGCCGCGGGTGGAGAAGCGTGTACCCGGGCAGGCAAGTGGATATGGGTGGGCCGGGTACAGGTAGGTGGGTAGTTGGGTGGGATATCAGATAGGTGGGTGAATGGCTTAAGTGGGTGGGTGGGTGACGAGACGGAAGGATGGATGACCAGGTGGATGACGGAACAGATGGTCTCACGTAAGTGGGTGACCTACAAGAATAGATTGAGGAGTGGATGGTCTAGTGAGAGATGGAGGGACGACGGATGGTAGACGGGTATTTGACAAGACAGACAGGCAGCTGGCTACTGGTTTCTGACAGGAGTTCGGTTCACTTTAAAAAGACTGACAGGCATATTGATTTCGTAGGTGGGTGAGTAGATGCTTGAGTGGTTGATTAAGCGGATAGATATACAGTAGGCTCTGGTTGGATATGAGTGTTGAGTTGTTGACCAGTCAGATGGATGAGGAGTGATCTAATATACAAATGGCTGACGAGATGGATTGACTAACTACTGGTGGATGATCTCCAAGATGGATGGTTTATCTACAAAGACGGAGTGATGGTTTATCTATAAAGACGGAGTGGATGGTACATGAGTTTAAGGATGTGGTTAACCGGGTAAATCTAACAGACGGGTTGATTAACCTGTTAGATGAGGTGGCCTGGCTGAATGGTGAATGAAGAACCAGACAGAACACGAGAGGGGTCAATAGTCAGCAGCTCTGGTAAGCTGAGTGGCTTGAGCAGACACATATAGGAAGCAGGTTAATTTTTGGTGGGTGGTTTGTTGGCCTCTACACGGGAGAGACCTAGAATGGAGAGGAAGCTGTTAATCACAAATTAGTGGGAATCAGTGTTTAAGTGAGGGAATATATATATATATATATGAAGCAATAAATAGCAGTGTCACTATTATCAATTCTACAAAAACCCACTATTCGGAGAGTAAAAAACAGAAAAACAGGAGTTCTGTATAATTTCGGTCTACATCCTGAGACCC
>JAYMFT010000026.1:54003-66618 GCA_038088735.1 Panulirus argus | reverse complement strand
ATCCAACTTGTCATCATCATTTTATCAATAATAATGATAATGTCAACACACGAACCAACCTGTAGTGCAGTAGGGGAAATCTTGCGCATGCGCGGGCCCATGAGCGTTATGTTGGTCAACCGGTAAGGCAGCTCGTACTTCAGTAACTCCTTGTTCAGCGTCCCGTCCACCTGTGGGGAAGGTCCTGCTTAATACCACACGACAAGATTATGTTCCTGAATACCGGCAAACTCTAAAATCCGGGATTTGTTTGACATCCAACATTAACGGACTATACTGTTTGTTCTTCAGTATGAGATTATGTTCCTGAGTACTGGCAAAATCTATAATCCGGATGGTGTTTGGCTTCCAACCACAACGGATAATACTGTTTGTTCTCCAGTATGAGATTATGTTCCTGTATACCGGCAAACTCTATAATCCGGAAGGTATTTAGCTTCCAACTGTAACGGATTATACTGTTTGCTCTACAGTATCTTTCTATTCAAAATGGAGACTATTATTGCATATCCCTCAAAGAATTATGTTCGTTCGAATGAATGTATGTCAGTATATATTTTCCTTCCCGAACTCAAAATACTATCCTAAATCCCGCAAACAATCGTGTTTTTGCAGTTTCACAATATCTCTTTCCACCCAGAGTGCAACAAATGATAAATCCTACATACAATTCTGCTGATTACCTTAGTATATTTTCTACAACAGAGAAGGCTGTACATTATGCTGAATCCAGCACACAATAAATGCACCTCACCCGGTGTAAACAAGTAGAAATTGGAAAATGAAAACTGTGTGGACTGGCGCGTCCATCATGGAGTCAATGCATGTGTGTATGTGTGTGTGTGTGTGTGTGTCTGTGTTTCTATGTAATTGCCTTATTTACCAACAGCTGGAATTGAATTCGGCATTTAACGGTCGCATGATAGATACAGCGAGTGCTGGTAATTCTGACGTTCGCGTGCCCAATAACAAAACTGGATTATGTCACTCGTGCAAGCGTTCCTGACCGTGACGCTTTCACGGACGGGCCGCCCAGGGTCGAGAGCACGGGTTCGAATCCTGGGTACTGCGGAAGTCGGTCCACAGTCAATCCAGCTGTTCATCCACCCCTAAGGGTTGGTCGATAAAATGGGTACCTGGTTCAGGCTAAGGTATATATATGTATATAGCGTTAATGGGATGGCCTTGATTAGGTCCTCAGCCGCCCTTGCCGTTTCAGCTAACATATAAAAAAATATATATGAAAACTTGCTCTATATCAGTGGTACTCGACCACTATTTTTCATTTCACGTTACATTTCCTAGTTTGCCTAATCCACGCGACACTCTGAATCAAATCCTTGCCAGTTTTCTACTGGTGTTACCCATTAGCCACTGAAAAGAGGGGAAAACGATGATCCCTTTACTCACTCATGATTAATCTAGTAAAGTAAAACTAATGTAGTGCCTTTGTAATCACTTATATATGTAAGTGACTTACGAAATATATTTTCATGAATATTTCAGAAGTTCGCCGAGATATCCGTTCCACTTCTCTAGGAATGTACACATAGCACAAACATCTTTCCTTTGAGTGACCTTAGAATAGAGATATTTTGAGGATGATCTCACACTGAGCCTACCTCGAGGATGACTTTAGAGTGTACCTAACTCAAGGATGACCTTAGAGCACATCTACCTCAAGGATGATAGTAAATCTACCCTAAGGATGACCTTAGAGTACAGCTAACTGGACGATGACCTTACAGTAATCCTACTTCGAGTATGAGCTCGGTGTAAACTTACCTTGAGGATGACCTTTGAGTCCACCAACTTCGAGGTCCACCTCAAGAGTTTGTGCACGAAGTAGAGCAGTCAGAGTAGGTCCGTCTCACAAGGCTGAGGTCAGACTCAAGTCCAGACATACCTTGAGGCTGAGCTTGAAGGTAAGGAAGACCGTCACGTGTTGCTAAACCTCTAGGCCGAGCTGATACTTACCTCGAGGATGACCTGGAACTCACCCTTAAGGATGATCTGAGACATACCTCGAGGATAACCTAGGAGTTATCCCCCAAGGCTGACCTGGGAATCACTTCTAGGGTGAGCTCGGACTTACCTCAAGGATGACCTGGGAGTTACCCCTAGGCTGACCTGGTAATCACGTCGAGGGACGACCTGGGACTTACCTCGAGGATGAGTTCCTGGAGGGAAGGAACGTTGTGGATAGCCTTGGCCAGATTAAACTTGGGCATGTTGGGATGGGTCGTCATGTACAGTCGTCTCAAAGATGGCATCGGCACCAGACACCCAGCCTGTCCACAGGAATGTTGTCATTAGTGACCCAAGTGGTCTCAACACACAGGCCTATCTTTGTACCAACATGCACAATGGTGAGGCCTCAACTCACAACACTTGAGATGGAACAGACGTGACCTTCTCAAACAGGTTTATGATAGAGTACATATATATATCTTTCTTATTACTATATCAAATGAATTTTCAAGGTTTTTGTTATAGTGTATGGATACAGCAGGTTAAATGATCTTTCGTTATGTGTTTACATTACTGTATTGTATGCATTGCGACAAACTACAAGTTACTAACGACAAGAATCAAGTTCTTTTTTAATGAAATTGTCGTTCCCTTCAAGAATACTAAATACATTTACTTCAGGAGTACGCTATACAGTAATCTATATTCACTGATTTCTTTAACCACATTGCTTTTCAGGACATTACACTCTTAGACTACCTGGTTCAGTTAATCTAAAGCTATTTTTCCTCCAGAGGAAATAATCATAATAATTGAGGCTAATTAGGTGATAGCCCTTAGGGTTACTGGGGCTAATTGGTGTATTCTTAGATTATTCAATAAAAGACTCATATTCATTAAATCTTTAAAAACACCTTTTCCTAGAAACACCATAATTTAAGACAATCCTTCAGATTTCTTAATACTACAATTTGGATGAAATAACACAATACTTGACAAAGCCGTGGTCCAGTGTATAGGTCTTCTTGATTCCTTAGAAAAATAATACATATGGTTTATATCAAAAAACTTTTTTGGAGAGACATTGGGCCATAACAATTCAGCATAGGGACAAACCATCCAATTCCTGGCCATGCCACCAACCCCGGAGTCTTAAACCAGTCACTTCAGGGGCACAAAGGTCATGGTACCCACACTGAGGGTCATGGTATTCACTTCGAAGGTTGAGGTATTCACTTCGATGGTCGGGGTACTCACTTCGAAGATCTGAAGAGGAAAGTCTCTGATGTCCAAAACCTCCAGTCTCTCGAGGCCGTTGAAGGAATCGTTGGTGAGGGACTGGATGGGGTTCTTCTGCATGTAGAGCTCTCGTAGGCGAGGTAGCATCTGCCAGGCGTTGTTGGCAGGCACTGGAAGCTCGTTGTAGGAGATGTCCAGGACTCTGCAAGACAAACCCAGCTAGAGATCCTGGTGTAAGAGTTATCTCTTAAGTTCTTAATAGAGTAAGTTGCGCTGGAAACAGCGTTAAGATGTCATCTTAAGTCTAGGTTTTATTAACATCATCAACTTTCATCGAAATCAGTATCTTAAAGATGTTGAAAGGTATCCCAAAAAAACATGAGACCCACTGTGTTTACGAGTTCATGTTCTATTATATACGAGACAAATGTTGTAAACAAAGGTTATGTCATAAGCATTCTGTATAGTGATACATTACCCTACAGACGGTGTGATTACTATTTGTGTTACCCTGCCTCTATAACCTGTTCATATGTCATGTCTTTACTCTAAGTTATGTACGCATACACACACGCACCCTGATCTATGCCAGGTACCTATTTTATCGATCATCCCCTAGTGGAGGATGAACACCTAGGTTGACTGTGGAGTAACTGCCTCGACCAGGATTCGAACCTATGCGGTAATGGAGTGGGTACAGTCGCTAGCTGATGGAGAAGAGCTTGGGCACACAGTGATGGAGTCCCTACCTGATGGAGGAGAGGTTAGCCATATTGACGGAAGGGAGGAAGGAGAGGATGTTGTGCGAGACATTGAGGTGCATGAGGCGAGGCAAGTCGAAGTCTGGAACGGCGCTGAGGGAGGTGTTGGCCACGCTCAGGTTCATCAGTGAGTCCTGGAGACCATCGAACGTGTATCCTTGCAGGTCCTTCCGAGAGGAATCAACATTTAGGACTGGAAACTGGACTGTTACTCTTGCGGAATAAAAATATACGGAAACTGGAAATTGTTATCAAAGAAACTAGTTATAAACGAGCTTCAAGACTTACTGTAATTCTGATAGCTTTACTTTTTAAAAAAAATTGGTGTAAGATTTAGAATTCTTAGATTTAGTGCACCACTTCCATTTTTTGAGGATCTGCTTTACGTTCCAGTCAATTTCGCGCGTTTTTTCATTACAATCGAAAGTCAAATCCCTGTCAGAAAACTGTATAATGGGAGGAGGTTTGTAGAGTTACCTTGATGGGGTTGTGTGAGACGTCTAAGGCCAAGAGGTGCCAAGTGCCGCGGAAAGTGCGAGACTCGACGCTCTTGATGTGGTTATGGGAGACGTCCAGAGACACCAGGTTGTCAAAGCGGCCCAACATGGAGTCCGTGAGCGACGTTATTTCATTGTAGGCGACATCTATCACGCGGATGGAATCCGCACAACGCTGGAGGCTGGTGTCGGGGAACTTGGTGAAGCGATTGCTGCGAGCTCGGAAGATCTCCAGAGGCGCAGACTTGAAGAGGCCCTCGGGGATGCCGCGGAGTCTGTTGAAAGAGACATCGAAGTCGCGGAGGCGATGGTGGTTCTCGAAGAGAGATGGAGGTAGGTCTGCCAGGTTGTTGTGGCGGAGGTTGATGTACTGGAGGCGGCGGGTCTCCCGGAAGGCATCGTGGTCGATCTCGCTGATGCTGTTGTGGGCGAAGTCGAGAAGCTGAAGCTGGGGGAAGTTCGAGAACACAGTGGCGCTGATGTTCCTCAGGTTGTTGTGGTGGAACCAGAGGTGCACGATGGAGGACCTCACCGACTCGAAGTAGTCGCGAGAGATCCAGGTGATGTTGTTGTGGCTGAAGTCGATCATCTTTATGCTGGAGTACGAGTTCCACATGGAGCCGTTCAGTTTGAGGTATGGGATGCGGTTGTGGCTGGCATCGATGGTGAGGGTTGACAACGTCCCCACCTGGTCGAAGGCGTCGAGGTTCAGGTTGTTCATCTCATTGAAGGACAGGTCGAGGTAGCGAAGCTTTGGCATGTTCTGGAAGGCCTCGTAAGCCAGAGTTCTAATGTTGTTGCCCTCAAGGTCCAGGTGTTCCAAGCTCTCGAGGTTGGAGAAGCCAGATTTATCAATCCTGTTGATCTGGTTGTCGTCTAAGTAGAGATACTTCAGGTTCTTGTAGTCATGGAAGGTCTGAGGCTCGATCTTCTTGATGGAGTTGAAGGAGAGCTGAATGGACTCGAGGTAGGGATGGTACTGACCCTGGAAGTGGTTCTTAGTGAGGGAATCGATTTTGTTGTCCTGTATATTCAGGTTTCTGAGGCTTCGCATGTAGCGGAAGCACTCGCCGCTGACCTTGGTGAGGGCATTATTGCTCAGGTCCAGGTCGCGCAGGTTGACCAGGTACTGCATGGGCTGAGGCGGAAGCTGCCCTAGGGATAGCCCTGAGCTCAGCCGTAGCTCCTCCAGTCCGCTGCCGATGTTCATGAAGGCCTCGTTGTCAATGGACGAAATTCTGTTGTTGGAGAGATCCAGGATCTTGACGCCCGGCACATGCTCGAAAGCGTTACCCGAGATGCCCGATATGCCATTCTTCATGAGGTACAGCTTCTCCACGGCGGGACCAAACCCTTTGAAGTCCTCCTTTGAGAGCGACTTATCCGGGAGAGTGCTGAGGCCCAGCGTGCGGACGTTTCTCATCTCCTTTAACTTGTCCATGGGGATGGGTCCCATGTCATCACCCAGGAGGTTCAGGTACTGCAAGGTGTAGCGGAACCCGTTGAAGGCTTCGGCCGGATCGAGGGACATCTTGTTGTTGCTAAGGGAGAGAGAGCGGAGGGCGTCCAGCCTGTCGATGGCCTGGGCTGGAATGAAGGACAGGTTGTTGTAGCTCAGGTCCAGCGTCTGCAGCGTGGACTCCAGCCCACGGAAGGCGTTGTCCGATATGCTCCAGAGGTCCGAGTCGTGTAGGTACAGCTCTTTGATCTTGGCGTCTTTGAAGGCGTCCTCGCTGATGTGGGAGAGTGGGTTGCCTCTCAGGGAAGTGCGGTTGACTGTCCCAAAATTCTGGAAGGAGTACGGCAGGAGACTTTCTATCTGGTTGAAGTCCAGGACCAGGGTGTCCATGGAGAGGGAGCCCGGGTAGAGGACGTCGAAGGTCATAGTGATGCGGTTCCTGGCCAGGTTTAGGGTGTGGAGGTTGCGAACCTCTGACATGGCCACGAAGGGGATGGATGTCAGGAGGTTTTGGCCCAGGTTGATGTGCGCCAACTGGTTGGACGAACCCTGCAAGGAAAGGAAGCACGTTTTACTGGAAGGGTAAGAAACACGTATCACTGGAAGGATATGAAGCATGGATTACTGGAAGGATAGAAAACACGTATTACTGGAAGGATATGAAACATGGATTACTGGAAGGACAGAAAACACGTATTACTGGAAGGATATGAAACATGGATTACTGGAAGGATAGAAAACACGTATTACTGGAAGGATATGAAACATGGATTACTGGAAGGATAGGAAACACTTATTACTGGAAGGATAGAAAACACGTATTACTGGAAGGATATGAAACATGGCTTACTGGAAGGATCGAAAACACGTATTACTGGAAGGATATGAAACATGAATTACTGGAAGGATAGAAAACACGTATTACTGGAAGGATATGAAACATGAATTACTGGAAGGACAGGAAGCACGTATTACTGGAAGGATATGAAACATGGATTACTTGAAGGATAGGAAACGTAGTACTGGATGGATAAGAAACATGGATTACTGGAAGGACAGGAAACGTATAACTGGAAGTATGACAAAGAAACATTTATTACTGGAAGGATATGAAATATGCATTAAATCATGTTAAGCATGAATTACTTGGATAAGAAATTCACATTACTGGAAAGATGAGACACGTATTACTGGAAGAATGAGAAAGAAGTATTACTGGAAGACTAAGAAGCAAGTATCTCACAACAATATGATAATTTCCATTAGAGCCTTTATTCCGTGTAACCTTTATTTTGCACTGTAGGTGTTAAAACTGAACATTTATAATCTATAAATGAAGGATTTACAGATGAACCATCTTATCTCACTCGGTTGTTATGTATTTGAGTCAGACAACTGTCACCATCTCCTTCCAGTCAGCCAGGAGGAGTGGAATCCCAGGAACCCTGGAAGGCCTGAGGCGATTGGATCTCGAGAGTTTAAACATGAAAAGCCTAAAGGCTGTTGACTCCTTAGGACCATCTGGTGAAAGATCATGGAAGGCGAGGGTGAGGGAATGGAAGGAGGATTGCCTCTCTGGAAAGTTATTTGGTCTATGGCGGCTCACCTGGAAGGCGCGGGAGTCGATGGTCATGATGTTGTTGCCCCGGAGGTTCAGGGTTCGGAGGCTCTCCAGCGTCCTGAAGATGCCCTCCGGCAGCAAGGTCAGGGAGTTGTCGGCCAGTACCAGGGTCATGAGCGACCTCTCGTACCCCTCGAAGTCCTCCAGCGTCAGGTCGGAGATGTAGTTGCCTGGAAGAGGGCGACGCATTACTCAAGGCTTTTCTCTGGTTTTGGTCTTCGAGTCTTCTTGTTTCGGGTGGATTCTGCTCCCAGATCCTCACACGGCTCTGTCCCTAGGTGAGTTATGCAGGTTTCGAATGGTTAATAACCTATTTTGAATATACGAGGTTATGACTGGTAATTCACAGGGTATGCCAGCGAGGAAGCGAAGCACAGGAAGTCTTAATGGGCAGACCCCGAGGAGTTTCCAGGACTAATTCCAGTTGGCTGGAGGTAGGGCTGAGGGCGTTTATCCTGAGTGTTAACTTGAAGGAAGGCTTGTGGAAGGCAAATATTTGGAAGGGGTTTTGTTCAAGGGCTCATAGCTAAGTTGACTGGAAGGAAAGGCCACGGGAATTGAAAGCTATGGAGGCGCTGATTGAAGGAACAAGCCTTTTTTTCCTTTGTCGGTGAAGGAATAAGTAATCAGGGACAGAGAAGGGAATTGGGAGGTATCAATTAAATCTTAGCATCAACGTAAATATTCCACTACCAATCAATTAAGGTCTATGATTCAAGGTTTTCATTCAACTGGTTGGTTGTTTGGGCTTTAGGCCAATGAACTGCCAGGGTCATTAAGGCCGTCAACGTCAAGTTATATCCCCAACCGAAAAATCTTTAACACCTTCAGGTGTTGAGGATGAGTCTAAGACCACGCTCATTATACGTACCACTAATAAATATCTATCTATAGTCATTGGAAACTAATTATTAATCATCTTAAAACCAGATCTATGCAACAGCTATAACAGAAAAGAGATAAAAACAAGAAAATTCCTTTAAGAAACTTTGACTCCATAATTTACAGTAACATTTCAAAGTAGCTAATGACAACCTCAATAAGTTATGTGACAAATAATAACAACGACGTCTGAAAGCGTACGCCCACAACTCCCGCTTTATAAACACTTCTTTTATTTATTCTTTTTTTCTGACCCTCAAGGAAACATGAGGGGGGGGAGGGAGGGGGTCTGTCCCTCCCCCGTTAGACCAAAGTCCAAAAGAATTTCCTTCCACGTCTTTTTTTCTTTTTTTTTCCCCAGGAAGATTTAGTGGACGTGTTCAGGAGCAGGGCTCAAGGGTGCCAGTATATATGAGGCAGTTTATAAGCCTACACCCACAGGCCACAGTGTCTCTCTCTCTCTCTCCCTCCCTCCCTCTCTCTCTCCCCCGTCCTCCTCCAGCGATGATGTGCGAGGGACACAGAGTGTGGCGTGGTAGGGCCCTCGTCGGACAAGGTACTGGGATATGGCGTGTAGCCGAGGGGATAAGGAGGGGGACACTGGGACATGGTGGAAGAGCAAGAGGGACAAGGTACTGGGACATTGGGACATGGTACTCGGACACTGGGACACGAGTAGCCAAGGGGACAAGGTACTGGGACATGGAGTGTAGCCAGGGACATGGGATATCGTGAGTACGACCCTCGAGCGCACCGGTAAGATCCTTGAGAGCATCGGTACGACCCTTGAGAGTGCATAAGTACGACCCTTAAGCGCATCGGTACGACCCTTGAGAGCGCATGGGCACGACCCATCAAACTGCCGCAAGAGATTTTGATCAGATCTCAGGGGACAGCGAGGCAGCGTTGCCCATGAAGTCAACAAAGATTCTCAGGCGGGGAGAGAGTCTCTCCGCGCTGGCTTACGTTTGCCGGTGAGGGTCGGCCGTTCTCGCTATTAGCTATTGATCTGCTTAATGAAGTTCCGCCTTTTGTTGCGGGCAAGAACAATGTGCCGCGCGGTTCTCCTGTCCGGAAAATGTATAAAAAGGACGAGAAAGATGATTAAAGAAAGTTGAAATAATACGTGAGTTTTTTCCCGCTCACAATATCTATGTATATGTGTATATGCATGTGTATGTATATATGTATATGTTGATATGTATATGTATGTACTGTGCATATATGTACGTGTATGTTTACATGTGTGTATACGAGTGGATGGGTCTTTCTTCGTCTATATCCTGGCGCTACCTCGCTCACACGGGAAACAGCGATCAAGGAAAATGAAATAAATAGTATAATACGTATATAGCGTGGAACATTACGTAACGTACCACAGTTCGTTATATTGTGCAACACTTTTAAAAAAAGAGAATTGTGGGAGCTATTAACTTTGCGATGCATGACGCCATAGCTGGCCACTTCCCCTCCTTTATATAAAAGCGGACTCTGGATTTATCCCCCACCCGCCAGGGAACGCTGGTGGGTACTTCCCTCCTCCTCTCGCCGACGTCAGGAGCATTGGTCTTTGGTTCAAAAACGACCATTTTCCGGTACGTTTGATTCACTCCCGCAACTCCACTACTCCTCCTCGTCCCCCGGCAAGTCCCGAGCATTCGGACATACGTGAAAACGAGTATAAGACTAATTCTTATCTCAATATCGCGGGGAATGGATTTACGAAATATCCTCGTTGCAACAATCAAGCTCAGGATTTTGGTAAAGGGATGAAAGACTGGATAAAACTATTTACAGACAGACAGACACACGACTGAAAGAAATTCCCTCCATCTCGAACGTCAAGCGGTTGAATGCTAGGCTAGGCGGGCGGCCCGCCCCGCCCCGCCCCGCCCCGCCCGGGAGCCAGCCCCGTTATCGGGACCTGCTCCACTGCCGAAGGATTTGTCGGTCTAAAGGATACGATATATTTATGGCCGAAGCCTCGAGACAAATCCTACCGCGATTTCATTTGTAAATGATGATCTCACTTCCCGTGTGAAGTAGGAGGAGGAGGAGGAGGAGGAGGAGTCACTGGCGAGGTCCATATAGATAGTTTGGCGGGAAAAAGTGTTGCCATCTGAACTAACTAGCCGAGGGAATATATATATATATATATATATATATATATATATATATAGATATATATATATATATATATATATATATATATATATATATATATATATATATATCATTTAATCGTGGCTTTAAAAGCATTTAGCATATCTATATTTTAAAATTACAATTATTAATAAGACGCAAAATTGACAAAGTTCTCTACAACTTATGTGATCAGAGCAAGAAGCTGAAAGTTTCTATGTAATGAAAACTCTAAAATGACGCTTTGCGTCAGTCTTACTGGGCTTTCGCTATCATTTCACTATTCCCATTAAAGTCCCCATTTGACATCGTGCAGCCCCCATCCGTTCCAGCCCGCTATAACGAACTTTTAACACGAAAGACTCCCTCAGCGCGACCTGGCTTGTCTCATGGATTATTTGGGCGACTGACTGTGTGAACTGATCTGTCGCGTGAATCATTTTTCGGGCGTTTGATGTGCAAGCAACGCGCGGACGCATATTGATGGGGTTATTTTGAAGAGCTGTGAAGGGGGCATACCCCTGTCGACTCCACTGTATGTGGCCTCACGAGGGCAATGGCACAAGCCAAGGGTACCGTACGCTGACCCGACCTCTGACCTTTGACCTTTTCACTAAACCCTATCAGTTCAAACCCGTGTTCATTAACGGTATTATGAACAACAGCCTATAATCGTCGCCTGAGGGACTGGGATTAGAAGGTCAGAGGTTGTGGCCTTATCTCTGGGGTCGTGGTCGGAAGGCTAAAGATAGTGACCTTACCTGTCGGGGTCAAAGGTGGCGGTGACCTTACCTAAAGTTAAAGGTAGAGACCTTACCTGTTGGGGTAATGACATTAGAGTTAAAGGTGGTGACCTTACCTGTAAGTCAGAGGTGGTGACCTTACCTGTGAGGTCAAAGGTCGTGACCTTACCTGTAGGGGTCAAAGGTAGTGACCTTACCTTTGAGGTCACAGGTGGTGACCTTACCTGTTGGTGTCAAAGGTAGTGACCTTATCTGTGGGGGTCAAAGGTGGTGACCTTCCCTGAAGTTAAAGGTCGTGACCTTACCTGTTGGGGGTCAAAGGCGGCGGTGACCTTACCTGTCGGGGTCAAAGGCGGCGGTGACCTTACCTGTCGGGGTCAAAGGCGGCGGTGACCTTACCTGTCAGGTCGAGCGTCTTGAGTTTCCTCAGCCTCCTGAGGGCGTCGCGCGGGATGCGCGTGAGGTCGTTGTACTGGAGGTCGAGCTCCCAGAGCGAGCGCTCCACGCCGTAGAACGCCTTCTCTGGCACGTCCAGGATCGCGTTGTGGCGCACCTCCAGACGCCACATGCCTGCAACGCCAACGCTGGGTTAGTGACTACTGGCTTTTTTTCTTTCAACGCTGGGTTAGTGACTATTAGTGACTACTGGCTTTTTTTCAACGCTAGGTTAGTGACTACTGGCTTTTTTCAACGCTAGTTAGTGACTACTGGCTTTTTTTTTTTTCAACGCCTGCTTAGGTTGAAGGCTCCAGTCACGGACAAAAGTCCACATCAAGGCCGGGCCTTAATGGAAATATGGAAAGAATTAAGAAACGGAAAAAGAAAAGAGAAGGGAAAGTATTTACGAATCTTTGAGAAAGTGAAAAACCCGTCTTTTGAAATGTGCTAGGTCACAGGTACTAGGAAAGACATGAGAAGGTAGATAATTCCAAAGCTTCGACGTGTAGGGAAAGAAGCAGGTATCAAAACGGCCCACCCTTCGAGTTGCCGATGGCCACACAATCCTCATGTGACGCAGCAGCTCATTAAGGGAAACCAGACAACAAATAGCTTAACTAAAGCCAATTTGATGATAAGACCAAAAAATATAATCATAATTCCTGAGTTAGGGAGTGTGCCATACTAGCTTAGTGTCATGGCAGCCAGACAATGGATTTTCTCTATAATTACCTCTTTCTCTCTCTCTTTCTCTTGGGAACATCGAAGAGAAAGATATCAATCTTATCTCTATATGTAATTATGATAAGAGACATTGTCAAAGAGAGAGAGAGAGAGAGAGAGAGAGAGAGAGAGAGAGAGA
>JAYMFT010000026.1:37868-51895 GCA_038088735.1 Panulirus argus | reverse complement strand
ACCCTATGACTCACTTCCGCTTCCATGGTTCCATTTGCTGCCAAATCCACTCCCAGATATCTAAAACACTTCACTTCGTCTAGTAATATGAAAATAAAAAACAAAATAAGGTCTTTATCAGTTTTTTACCTCTATTTTCAATATGAAGGCTCCAGTCAGTGAAAGCAATTCATCTAAATGCCAGGGCTTAGATAAAACATAAAGAAGGTAAAAGGAATTGATAAATGAAGAAGAGTAATCCACAATTTTTTTAAAACTTGGAAAACCTGTCTTTAAAAAGGAACAGGTCACTGCTCTTAAGAAACACATGAGAGGATAAAGAATTTCAAAGCCGAACTGTGAAAGGAAAGAAACGGATATCACATATGCGACTAGGTAGCTATGTGACACTGTGGCTTACCAAGTGCGGGGATCTAGCTAATGGTGGAGCATGTAAGCAACCAGCAGGAGAGAACCAGCATTATGAGTCAAGTTCCAAGGTCAAGATGCAATAACTCTGAGGTTGGATTGCTTTAGAATGAATGTTGGCAAGCAGAGTTAAACTGACCCATGTGTGAATGCTGTATTCCATATAAGGTCAAATCAACACTTAGAATTATCAAAGCAACTATCTATAAGTTAACTTAAGTTATTCATGAGGTGTTGGGTTTCTAATACTTAACTGAAACAAAAAAGTAATGTCTCACTGAGTTGCAAGAAAATACATTCAAAGAATGATTTCATGAACTTTCAAATCAGAACACTTAAAAAATCTCAGAATACAACCACTACAGATACACCACATGGACGAAAGCAGATAATATTTCTGACGGTATTTTTTTTTTTATTGCATCACTTCATTTGTGTATTAATCCACTTAACATAGAAAAGAATAGTTGCTGCAACCTTTGAGATCTCCAAAAGTATCTTTTCTGATGTCCAAAAAAAAATGTTTAAGCTTGTTTGAAAATCTGATATGTACAGTCCAAGTCATTACTAATAAACAATTTTTTTCATGCTTGATCATCGTTTTCTGCATTAGCAAGGAACATAATATACATACACATACATATACATATGCATATACATATATATGCATGTATATATTCATACTTGCTCACTTTCATCCATTTCCGATGCCACCTAGCCCCACAGGAAACAGCACTGCCAACCCCTGCATCAGAGAGGAAGCACCAAGAAACAGATCAAAAAAAGGCCACATATCCCTGGGGATAGGGGAGAAAGAATACTTCCCACATATTCACTGTGTGTCGTAAAAGGCGACTAAAAGGGGAGGGAGTGGGGGGCTGGAAATCCTCCCCTCTTGTTTTTACTTTTCCAAAAGAAGGAACAGAGTAGGAGGCCAAGTGAGGATTTTCCCTCTAAGGCTCAGTTCTCTGTTCTTAATGCTACCTAACTCATGTTAATAAATGACGAATATGCATAAAAAATAAAAAATAATAGGTAGCGCTAGGAAACAGATGATAACCAAAAGGAAAATGAAACAATAAGTACCATGTGCACTTTTTTGTAATGATAACGTCGTCAGAGGAGATACAAGAATGAGACAGAAGACTTAAAACAGTCAGCTGATATACAAGGAAGAGTTGCCATTGGTAAACAAGTGTTACTGGATGGTGGTGTTCGGGTTGGTGGTGTTTGGGTCTGGCACCATGCCTGTTATAAAATTTTATCATGTGGACAGGAAAAGGAACTGTTTACAAAATTTCCCTCTAATAATGCTATCTAGTTTGAACAGACCTTCACTAATATTCATGTTACAATTCTTTGTGTACTTAATAATAGAAGATTCAATGACATTTTTCATGGTAAAGGAGTTACATCTAATAACTGAATTAGTGTTATTCCAGTCAATACGATGGTCATAATAATTAATATGATTAAAAATAGCATTTGATTCTCGTCTTGTTCTTATACTATATCTACGTTGCTTAAGTCTAACATTATTTCAATGCGAAGCTAAAGTAGACTTTCACCAACAAACCTTCCAGCAACAATGCAACATAATTAACTTTCCTTTATGAAATCTAAAATTAAGTGAATTCATGATGCTGGATAAAGTTAGGTGTGGCTTTATCATGTTCTATTGATTTCTAGAAAAAGTTCACTTACTTTGATGTAAAATTGTCCCTAGTTTTCATAGGTTCTGCTGATTTTGGAAAAAAATCTTCCGTTTAACATTACCTTACCCCAAATTTCTTCACATCCTCACCTAGCCATTCCCAGCTTTGAGTTGTCTCTATCACTGTATCAGTGTTCTTCTAGGATCAATAAGTCGATCTCCGTCGATGAACATATGATAATATGGCCCTGGACAATAAACTGGAATCAATACAAATAAACTCATGGAACACATCACGTGGAAGAATTTACTACTCGTGCATCACTGACACAAGCCAAATGTGTAGTGAGAGTGTATCAGGTCTTTGAGTTACAATGAACATGCAATGAAAATGTCGAGAAATTTCCGATTGGTGATTAAAATTGGTGCGATGTCGACCTTATTGACCCTGAGACAAAAGGCCTGGAGCTCAAACCACAGACCAACCTTATTTCAAGAACAATAACATACTCTCGTACCTCCAACAAACATATGAATAAGAAAGAGAGTGTTGCTTTAGGCTATATCCTCTCTCAAAAAATGATATTTCAAAGGCTGCGTTGGTCAACCCACCTTGTGACCACCTTGCAAAAAGCTCCGGCCGAATGTTTGGTCCCCACACCAGCTGTGACACCTCCTGGATGGATGCAGACCCATGCGACGAGCCTTCCGTCATTATAAAGTAATTCACCTCGCTGAAAAGTCGAGCAGATCGTAATTTTCATTGGCTAGAGCCAAAGATATTGGCCGCCTCCAGCCTCTTACCCTCTCGACCCAACACGACTGAGGTAAACAATACGATTCACAGCAAACTCAATCTGTCAAACATTTATTTTGTATTATAATCACTAATCATTTCCTATATATTTTGATAACAATAAAAAAACTTCTTGCAATTCTTTATCATCGATATAAAGCTTAGATAGTTTTATTTCTAATATTTGTTTTTTCTAAATCGCAAATATGTTCTTGAACATACCTTGTTTAATGATTGTCACTAACACCTCTATGGACAAAATTCAACATTTAATTCACTTAGAGGTTAAGATTAGCTTGCTTAGCATCAGAGTCAAGAGAGATTTAGGTAGATACGATCGTATGACGGCTTTCGATGGCGAAATGGCCATTACACCATAAAAAAGTAATACGACTGCCACTGGACTTCTAGATGTTTTAAAGACGTGCCCATCATGTCATGTTCTGGACTAAGGAAAGACAATTAGTAGCGTTATGAACTCTCTCCTCAAAGATACATGATATTTTTCAATTTCTAAAGGTACAATATATTCTCAAGAGATACCAACAATTGCTGGGCTTGAGTTACAAGGACAACCAATTAACAAAACCGATGAGAAAAGTTACCCCTTTGTACACAGAAAATGGCGCTATGCTTCAGTTTAGATTAGCAGGTCATGGCCAACCAGGACGCCCTCACCCTGGGGAAAATATGTTCTAGACTTCCGCATCCCGATCCTTTTTAACGCCCATACAAGATGTAGAAGGAAATCAATGGCGAGAATTACTTCCCAGTCCAACTCAGACTTGTAGGACAAATACTAATCACTGCTCAAATTTATGAGTCATCCTCGTCCATTTTGCTCCCCTCTGTCCTCACAGCCATGGAAAAAACATTTGAACTAAAGGCGTGATTTGTGTACAAACCGCCATTATTTCCAACATGTCCTTACGATGCAGGTCTAAGCCCTGCACACACGAAATTAATGACAGGATCAATACTATTACCCATTAATCATATGTGTCCCTTTCTGGGAGTTTATGATCGTCCCAGCTCTTATTTTTAGCATTTCCCACCTAAAACTATGATGGAGGTCACAATGCGAGATGAAAAGGTTAAAGAAGCTGGTGGGAAAATCGAGAAAGGACGCTGAAGATGGATTTTCTTGCCATCATGATGTTGCAAGGGACTTAAGGGAATGCGAGGTTAATAACCTATGAATCAATACATTTTTGACTGGTGACTGGAAGAATGAGTCTTAGGAGTTGGAAAATTTAGATTTTATGTTAGTAGAAGATGCTCGGGAGTGAGATCAGTCAGTTACTTATCATTGCAGATAATACCCTTTAAGGAACCCATTTAAGCAGGTGAAAACCATGTCCGTTTATTGTATTACATGATAATGTGTGGTTATAAGAAGCTATAGAATAATATAGTTACAGCATAGCACATTTCAAGTTTATATCAATTTTCTTTTCCTTGATCTTTTCAGAAAGACGGGACACAACCACAGTACAGTATATATCAATACATCTTCAAACAAAAGACTTTAACGGTCATATTATTAGCAGAGATATGTGTATATACGAGTGATTGAAAGCTCTCATGAAAAGATTTATTAAAAATAGATGTAAAATTTAGCGGCCACATACCTTTTTTTTGTTATTCAAACTAGCCTTATTGATATTCCAAACTATTTTTTTTTACCCTCACTTCATGGGACTTGGGCAAAACCAGGTTCAGCTTAAGGTGACTGAAAAATAAAGCTAAGAACTGCTGAATGGTTACTGGAGAATTGGGTTCTTTTAGAGATGAAAGAAATTTAGAGGGGTTTATTGGAAGGTTCTTGGCTGTGTTTTCATGGGGTTCAGAGAAGTGAAGAAGGAGAGGCTTAAGCCAAATGTCCCATCGTCAATTAATCTTGGTAAATCTGATGTATGTAAATGATATTCTCTAATTTCATCCTCGATCGCCGTTTTCCGTTTCAGGGAGGTAGCACTAGCAACAGTTGAGGAAATAGCCTCATTAGCTTCCATCCACTGTATCCCTCAGCATTCCTGTCTATCATGTTTTAAATTAAGTTTGTGATGCATTTGATGTTACAGTGTAAAGTTTGTTTGCATATATGGAAATACCAAGTAAAACGTACCACATATTTTAGATTTTGTCCCTTAAGTAATTCAAGAATGATGTCATGCTAGTTTTGATACTTCCCTGACATTTCTGCTTCTTCCTTTAAGATCACTTGGTGTGATAATGCATAGTAGTCCTTAACCCTGATTTTCAAATGTATCTTGCGTGTTAGGTGTTCATTAAAGGTGTGCTTTAAAGCCAAGATACATGGATGGTAATCAGTAAATTGTCAAAATGAGTGGGTTGGATTCCTCAAATCTCAGGAAATTACAACAAACTTTTGGGATAATGACATTCATGAGAAATTATAGTAATGGCACAGTACTGCATACATTGTGCTTGAGTTGCCCTCTACCAGTGGCTTGGTAAGGCTGTCACTAAAGGATAAGAAGCAGCACTGGAGTCTACTAGTTATGGAGACTCTATTGCCATGGCCACTCCTTTAAGGGAGTTCCACTTGGAATAGGCATCAGAGATATATAGTACTGTACTGCATAACTAGAAAAAAATCACAAACAGGTTAACCAGACTGGGGCCTTCAGGCAAAATTAATGTGTAATCAGATGCTTGAATAATGAATTGTGTATTGTTCTTTTAGGTAAACATTCAGATGAGAGAAATTTTTCTTTTCATGCCTTGCAACCAAATGAATAAAATATCGGCAGCTACAGTCAAAAAGTGAATCATGCTGCTGCAACACCTGCCTTGTTGCTTCATAAATTATTTGTATATATTTTAGACCTCTTTGTATTAGAACTAGGGCTTCAAATTTCTTCATCACTATCATTGATCTAATTCTTATTAAGGAGTAACACTTGGGTAAGTGTAGGTTTTGAAAGTCTCACTATCTAAACAAATACCATTGAAATTATCTAATTGAAAAGACCATGAAATATGTGGGGATGTGCATGTTCTTTCAAGTGCATGAGAATAGAACAGTAACCAGTTAACAGTGATACTAATTTTGTACTGATGTTTGGGATTAGTTTGTGATATCTTGCCGAAAGATTCAACAGTATTTGGTTTAATGACCCCACAGTTTTTTTTGTGGGAATAACTTGTAACATTCTTCTCCATTTAGTACTGATTTGTAGAGATTACTTACTTTTCTACCACAAAACCCAAATCTGTGAAGCTCCTGCATCACACTGTAAGCTGGCCATGTCCGTTAGGTTGGGGCACAGGTGAAGAAATGTGATGGTATTGTGTATTTGTAGCAATTCATTTGTTTAAATAATCTTTCTGGAACACTGATTGAAGCTACTCAGTAGCATGAATTTGTTTATGGATAAGTAAACCTCCAAGAGACCTCACATTTTATTGGCTTCATATAATACATCGCCATACACACATAGCACCACCTCGCCACATAAAAACTTAAATTATTTGTACATAAATATCTTTAAAATCATAACCATTCATGGCAATACAACAACAACTAATTGTCGATCAAACCATCAGAGTTCATGAATACACCGCCTTACATATTTGTATTCTGTAGTGATATACGGTACATTGAGGTTTTACAGGCACTCGTTCTCAGAACAGAAGACACTCTAAGGCATAGATCCGTAACACACATATCAGTGCACTTATACTACCAACCCATGTACTTAACCCATTTGGTGACCTGTTCACATTTGCACTTTTTTTAAACATGGTAATAATTTATCGACAAAGTATACACATTCATTATAAAGTGTTGTGAACATAGCTAGGAGATTATCAGCCGAGTACATAGGCTTGTAGTACATGCATTCTGAGCATCTTAGTGACCTAAGTGTGTTTGGGAACATAGCCCTAAACCAATCCTCTATGAGGGCCCACATTGCATTTCTCTAATTTTTTTGGTATAAAAATGTTTGTAAATAAATTTTCATACAGCATACCAAAAAAGTATCCTTAATAAGTAGAAAAGTGGAAAGCATATGAAATATTAATGAGGTTTACAAAAACTAACGCCGGTCAAGTTTAAAAATGGTTCAGACCTGCCATTGGATGCCTATTTTGTGTGTGATTTATGACCTATAATTTTACTAATTACTTTATTTTACTGTACTGTATATTGATATCATGATGTGGATTTGTCAACACCTGGAGTAAATGACAGTTCGTTCCAAAGACAGGGCTCACAAACAATGGTAATACTGGACTGTTGACATCTAAGCTACAAGAAGTACATTCATGTACAGCACATGATATAGTACAACTAGGAGTGTACACAGAGAGTTAAATATTACAAATGTGGGAAATGTAAAATGTTGGATGATAAGGAGGAAATATTTGAGTGTTGTCAGCCCACTGGTAGTGGAGCCTTAGTTATTACAAGTTGAATGGAAGTTGCCTCCTACATGAGTATATGTACTTATATTACGCTTGTCCAACACTTGAAGAATGGTTTTCAAGTCGTTCAGTTTTAAGGTGAAGTGTAGAACATTTTCAGAGGCTAGCCCTGCCTTGGCTTTTTCACAACTGATGAGTAGCAGAGAGCAGGTTCTGGTAGCACTATTCTACCACCAGTCCATAGAACGTAAGTGAAGCTGGAGCACTAGCAGAGGAACATCAGCTAGGTAATCATTTCTATCTTTTTTGTACATTCTGTGGTGTCATACTTCTAGGATTTAGATAGGATTTACAGCAGTTGTTATTCATTGTATGAAGAGAGAACACTGTAAATTCTACTTGATCACCACTGGTAAATTAGGCAGCTATAGGTTTTCACACTTCTATACTCTAGTAGTCACAGAGCAGGAGTCAATATCCTTGTGTTTCTTAAACCTGGTGTTTCTCCTTTCTAGGTTAACAGCATATCATATAAAACATCTAGAGAAGAATCCTGTCTATATAAAGAAAGACACAGTACCATACAAAGTACACTCATGTTCTCTACCTGTAATTACCTAACTTGTCCTTGAGTGAGCCAAGGTCTTCAGGTGCATTGTAGTTTCGAAATTTCATCTTTGAATTAATGAGTACTTTAGAGTACTCTTACTTCTTCAGAAACTATTACCAAAATAAGTCATGTTAAACCTGATAATGTGTTAGATTGGGTTCAGTTTGTCTAGGTGATTTTTTCAAAATTAATCAAAGGATTTCAGTTCGGCACTGTGTCTGTCTTAAAGTGCATTGAAGTTCCATGTCTTATGATGAATAAGAGTCTTGTCTGGATGTGATATATGATGTAATGCCAGTATTCTTTCTCATGATAAGTGGTCACTTATCAATATCTTCAATATCAATATAATTAATGAAATTATGTTGATAATTGCCAATACTATTCTTATAGTAGTAATAATAATGATTATAATAATATTAATAATCCAATTGTTTAAGTGATTCTAAGATCACAGGAGTTCTAACCTCATAACCAAGCTTTCCTTATTCTATTCATATTCCTCCTTGATTGTCTAACCATCATGGTGAATAGCAAACTCTTAGTTTTGTTACAAAATTAACAATCTAATGTAACATAGATAAAGACTCAGGAAAATTTAACAGTTATGATTATATCTGTATCACTCCAGGCATTGTAGGATATTATAATCAGAGGAACACCCTACTCTATCTCTAGCTACATGCACCAGTGCAATATTTTGGGATATCATTGCCCCTTTCTGAAGCTGCCTCATAATCTAGAGTATATTAGTTATAATCCTCCTTGCTGTAATTTACTATTGGTCTACCAGGAATGTCCACAGTCTTTTCATTCGGCATCTGAAGCATTCTGCATCAAAGTACTAAGTTGACCAGAGTTCCCTGTTCGAACTGGAAGGCCATAATTTAAGGCCATAATTATTTTTCTTTTCTTCTAAATAGTATTAATATTAACATAGTATATAACATACAAAACACCTGCAATATACAGCATGATAAGGAAGGTGTTGTATCTGCACCTGAATGCTATCCTGGAAATGTTATATACACTCACATAACAGAGCAGACTACACCTAACTTATGCCAAATTATGCAGCTCTGTAGCACAGACATCATCAAGGGACAACAAAAGCTTCTGTATGGGCAGTTGACACAACTTCTGAATCACCAACAACAAATTTCAACTTGGTTTGTATTTCTAATTCATTGTCTTGATATATAAACCTGCCTGATAAAATATTACCTCATATCTAACAATATAAAAACTTGTTGTGCAGTTTTCTGCAAATGACAAATATTCAGTGTAACATAAATTTTGCAAATTTCACAAATAGTAAACCTCAATAAAAGATATTATTCTTTGCTCCATATGGTTAGTATGTAGCAAGAAAACATTGCAAAATGATTACAAAAAATGTACACAAAATATCAAATTCTAAATTAGGTTTGAGCTTAAATTCCACCTTTTGTTAGTTATTTGGACAATATGATAAAGATTTCATAGAGAGTAAAAAGGGTAATTCCAATCTTTAGTGCTTATGCAACAATTTTGAAAGACAAAAATCTTAAATCTTTCCTTAGAACAATATGAAAATATTTTGTGCTAATGAATTGTGTGATATACAAACTGCATGCTCATTTCTTGCCAACAGTAATCATGTGATGTTTGAGCAATATGTTATGAAATAAGGTAATTTTGTCACCTTGCATTCAAGAATTGGCAAAATCTATGTTCTATTGATATTTGCTGGAAATGCAGTGTTCTTGTGTATAAATATTTTTAAGGCAAGCACATGACCAAAAACCATCTCTCAAATACATACATGTGCAATTCCAATATCACTCCAAACTTGCATCCAATTCCACTCACTAACATTTTTAAAGCATGTAGACTATAAAGATTTACACTTATAAATTCGTAACACTATATCACTGCTTCCATAAATCTATGAATAAAGAATCCCAAAATAGTTATAATCAGTTATACTTTACAGTTAGTGTTCAATAAACACTTTTCACAACTTCTAAAAGTATGTAATTCTTAAGCCTTTCTCAGATATGTGCTGCACAAGTTCTTGCATTGATCAATAACCCTTACAGAATTCCAGGATCTAACACATACTGTACCTGAATTATTACAGATTCCACTTTTTTCATGATATTGTTAAAATTTCATCTTGTATTTAGTATTGAAAGGAAGGGTATGAATTTTTCTAAGAACTAAAAAACTTTGTCAATGGAGGATACATATCTGTAGATATATGAAAATGTACTAAGTCAGGGGAAATCTGAGGCATGCATATCTCCAGGCTAAATAAATGTAAGAATCTTGCAATGGACATCTTACTTATCTGAAATCTCTATTTTTCTTTTTATTTATATTATTAGAGATAAATATTATAACCCTTATTTCAAATTACACAACCCAAACTATGTGTGTGTAATTTACTACAAATGCTGGAGCATGCATCCCTTATGTTTCCACCTAGGTCACCCTTGTGTCAGATTAAAGTCATAAATATCAGTGGATCTCTGTAGATCATGGAATCTTGCAGTTCTCAGTCTAACTGAGAGACTCAATAACTACTATGTGATAATCATAGTATGTAACTGAAAATTTATCTGAAGACATACATCAAACACTAATTGCTACACAAACAATAAATCTTGTTCCATGAGGTCAGTCTAGAGATTCACATATTTCATAATATTAACAGAAAGGTAAATTAAGTTCCTGAAGCTGATTCAATGATATTAAGATATGTAATCACTTAGACTGAAACAATATCTAAAACTGTATTTTTTACATAATTGTAGAAAACCATTGCTTTGTAAACAGAGATTCATATAGGGATCAATAGTTACAGACTGTATATAAAAGAGCCAATAATTTAGGACTAGAAGAGAGTTCATATAAATACATATGTATCTATTTGGTCATACTAGATAAAAATCATATGTTTAATATTGTAATATTTTTTGTGATTCTTTGGTTAGTCAAACATGTTAGGTTGATAAAAAAAAATATGAAGATTCAGTCTAAAAAGTCAAAGATTCTTATAAACACATAACTCAAATCCAAACTCTAAGTTTTTCAGATGCATGAAAAATTTACACTGAACTTAAGTCATTGAGGATCTGAAATTTCTTAGCCAGTAAGGAAAGTTAGCATTGAAAAGATCTGAGAAATATGATTCTCTTCATATAACAAATCATTACAGTCTTGATATTTCAGAGTCATAAATGTTATATCAAATTACAAGAAACATTCAACGGATCTTGTACACTACAGTGGTTGAACATATTTTTCTTTGAACACTAAAGTTATGGAATGTACATTGTAGCAACAAAAGGATCAGTTAACTCAAGAGATTCTTTGGATCATATTGTTTCTAATAAAAGTATACCTAGATCTATCCCAATATAACATACTGAAAGTTGAGCTCATAATCCTATTAGTACTATCATTCAAGAATTTTAAATTGGAGACTGAGGACTACAAATTATTGAAACTGCTCAATTTCCAATAATCATTTGAGATTCCAAACCCATTAACACTTAATTTTGTCCTCACAAAAGTCCTTGTCTTAAAACATATTTGGAGGAAATGCTGTAAAAAAACTATAAGCTTTTGATGATTAGAAGAGTCCTTTCAAGTCTTTACTTTTCATAATCACTCACTCTTTTCAATATCGTATCATGAACGATTCACATTTTATGTAGCATATCAATGCAGTATTACCTGAAGTTGCACATTTTAAGACACTGTAAGGACTTACTGGATACATGTAATTCCTTACAACCAATTTTTTCACAACGTAAGATGCATACTTTGCAATATGTAAGAATATAAATGAAATTTGCTCTACATATGGAATTGCTAATTAATAATTGCACCAAGAAACACATCATCTAAATATGCGAATTACAATTAGTTGGGTTTTCTCTATATTTCTTTAGTTATGCACATATTGTACTTGAAAGTTTTCCTATTTTTAGTATTTATGTGCTTATATCTTTATTACCTGCACTAAGTCCCAGAACTACAGAGATTTTTGAGATTAGAAAACGTTTGGTAGTGGTAAAGGTAAGTCTCATGTGGAATTATTAGCTACAGATGTTTTTCACTATTGCACAAAAATAAAAACTTTCCAGGCATGAATTTCAGTGAAATTAAGTTTGAGAAAAAAGATTTTTAGAGCTGTAGGAGTATGGAAAATAGATGGATGAAAATGGAATTTCACATAGCTGAGCTGCTAATTCATTTTGCTAATGCCAAGACCTGTAACAATTACACATATCATTTGGAATCTGAAATCTTGCAGGTACTTGAATCTTGGGCAACTTTTAACTAATGTTTTGATTCAAGTGTCTCCAGTGGAGAAGAACTTTCACCATGACCAACTTCTTTGCTTATGCTGCTTTTAATGCCACTGCTACTATTTACATTGTTTCATAAGCCTTTATAGTTGGTTAATATATACAGTTTTGACATGATATTTTTCATAAACTTAAGAAGGGTTTAAGATTTTTTAAAATACTTGGATTTATTACACAAACCCTGAAAAGACGAAATTATTTATGACAACATTGTCGACAAACGTCAAACTGGAAATTCTGACATATTGCAACATGTAATCATTACCTCATAAAGATAGAAATAGATCAATCAACCAGCCTTAGTTTTCAATGAGGAGACTTCAATACATCCATATATATATAAATATCAACTAACAGATTTTGCCCTTCACTCGTTGTGTGAGGGCAAATATAGGAAATATGTATATAAAAGCAGTACTGAAAGATTTTTTTTCTATACAATTTCTCCATTTAAATTAGGAGTACACACACAGTTAATATAACACCATCATTTAGATTGGTATCATATCATTGGTAAAGGTTTATAGAAATCTACAAATGTCTAAACTTTGCCATGAAAATGTTAAATAAAATATTTTTCCTTTTACTTCCATTTAGGAATGGAAGAATGTTTTGACAATTTCAGAGGCATAAAACTATCTTACATAGTCTCTTTGGATTCTGTCTCTAGAGATCATTGCTTACAAAAGAATCAACACTAAATCATGTTGAGAAAAGTCTTTTTATCTACTATTATTAACTTAGGTTGGGAAAATGGATCTGATCCTTGTGGTACATAATATTATTACTATACAAAATGAAGCAATTACCATAGTGAGTTGATACTGTCTTATATTCTGCTTTGTGTCTTATATGTAGCAAAACACCTGTACCTATGCTTAACATTATGAAATGCATTTCTCTGGCACATCACATATGATTTGCAATTAATCTAGTTTAGCAACCCAACACTATAAGGCATATGATAATTTCCAAATTTACTGTACATCTATCAAAAACCAAAATACATTAGTCCATGGTAAACATCAGCAAAGAGAGATGCAGGGCTGTAACATGCAGCAAGAACCAATCGTCATCTATAGTGACAATTGTATAAGCCATCATCCATGCTTGTTGGATATGTGCACTGTACAGTACCATAATAACATAAGGCTATCTTCTGGTCAGCCACATATTTAAAGTCCAAAGTATCTCCTTTGAATAAGAGGTGTTAGGTACTTTCATTATACTGCTTTATGCTATAAACCATCTGTTCCATGGACTAATAGCAAAGCATAATAGATCCATTCAAATTAATCAAGTCCTTATTGTAAAACAGAAAAGGCTTTGTGCATTGTTGTGTTAAAAGCACTGGAAAAAATGTTTTTTAACATGGCTGACTGCGTGTTGGGTCACACGATATGTACCTTTCACAAGCCCTGTTATTCTCTGGCTCAGCACTGGCTGGAAAGTGATATTTTTCATGCTATGCACACCACAAACTTAATTTTGTAATGTAAACACTGAGTGCTGTACACAGCTGACTCAAGTTCATGGAAGGTAACATAAAAGTCACTCTGTTGCACTGTCTTTAGCCTCAGTGTTTCTAGTGTTCATGACTCACTGTCGTTGCATCTCATCATCGAGTCGGGTCTACTCCACATCATTCCTGTGTTGCTTGCTTATCAATCTTGTTATGCCATTACACCAGTCCCTGAGAAAAGGAATTATATATAGTATTTGATAAAGGAAAGATTAAAAATGAAGCACAAATATATATATATATATATATATATATATATTTTTTTTTTTTTTTTTCATACA
>JAYMFT010000026.1:10277-30533 GCA_038088735.1 Panulirus argus | reverse complement strand
ATATATATATATATATATATCCTAGCCTGAGCCAGGTACCCATTTATTGACCAACCCCTAAGAGTGGATGAACAGCTTGGTTGACTCTGGACCGATTGCAGCAACCAGGATTTGAACCTATGCACTCTACCCTGAGTAGCCCGTGAATGCGTCACAGTCATGAACGTTAACCGCTACACCACGGCATCTTCTCACCTGTAAGGCGAGATTCTATACTTAGGGGATTTCAATGCTCTCCATGGGGAATGGTGGAACTCCTCCCATACAGATGGTGGGAGATTGAAGCCCTCATGTTCTCCATTGGCAGAAAACTAGAGCAATTATCTCCCACCCCAACCACATTTCTGACCACTGTCCTAATATTCTGAATCTGTTTTTCACCTCTAATTCTTCCTGCTGTAACTACACAATCTCAACCCTAATTGGCCCATCTAACCACACTCTCATACATGTATCTATTTCAATGGCACTTCCCCCTCTAACAGCCCCTTGTAAATGTAAATACTGGCACCTCAACAAATCTAACTGGAATAACATATGAAAATTCCTTTCTGACTTTCCTTGGGTATATTACTGTCTCTTACAAGGTGATGCTTCTGTCTCTACACACGCATAGCAAGAGATAATTGTTGCGGAAATGAAAGCATTTATCCCTTTTCCTCCAAGAAGACCTTTTCTTTCATTCCATGTTCAACCATTCTTGTTCTGACTCCTGAGGCCATTCAGGAAAGGGAACAGGCATATCGGGCTTGAGAAAACTCTCTTTCCTCCAACTCCCATTTAGCATTAATCACTGCAAGTACGTTATCCATGAGGCAAAGCGCTCCTTTATTCAAAAGAAGTGCAATAACCTCTCCTTGTCATCCACTGATAGGTTTTTCTGGTATTTAGCTAAGGGCATCGTAAACAACTTCTGCTGCAATACCTTTGCTTCACTTTTCCATTATGATGGTGCTATAGCTGTCTCTCCTGCAGACAAAGCAGTTCTCTTTGGTTCCCATTTCTCTAACTCTTGTTGCATATTTCCTTTTTTTTCATACCTTAAAAAACTTTTTGTTCTGTGCAGTATCCCTTAATATTATGCCATTACATTTACTCTATTGTAAATTTAGGGAATGATGCAACTCTTCTAAAGTGTATTGCTCCTTTTATTGTGTCAATGATATAATCTTTATTATATAAATTACTATGAAAGTAATGTAAAAATCATAATTTTTAGTTTTTGTATAAAGAAGTGTTTGTTTTGTTAGTATAATTATTTTGGGAGCTGGAGCTAAATTGCTGGAACATAGATTTGCTCTATCTCTTCCTTGCAAGCTAAGGGTAAACACGCGCAGCCATCATCAGTCCTTAATTTACAGCAATTCCAAAGGATAAAGGTATATATACTATTTGCAGAAGGGAAGAGAGCAGCATTTATACTTACACAGTGAATGTCTCATCATATTAGAAAAAACTTGAATGGTGTGTCTACCATAGTGTCTGTCTTGCATCTGAATTTCCATTTGTGTTTCATTATCATTTTCAGTATGTTGTTTGCTGATTGTTTAATTGGAATTTTTCAGTGATTCTGACTTAATAAATAACCTGTCAAGATGTGATAAGTCTTACTGTGGATTCAACATCAGAGATGTTACTCTCGGCCATCACCTTGAGGTAGCGATGTCTACATGGCCTAGTTATTAATCAAGACAAGTATTCCAGGAAATAGGCTTGGGCTAATGTGTTAAGGGGTCAGGACTAACCATAGTAAAGGTTGTTGGGGTCTGAAGTATTGTACCTAGGAATCCCTCCTCAACTCCCATATTTTCAAACATCTTGAATCTCACAGTCTTCTTTCTGATCACCAGCATGGCTTCTGTAAGGCAAGATTCACTAGTGATATTCATATCTTACTGATGTCTGATCAACATCCCTGAAAGATTATGAGGAATTCTATGTAGTCGCCCTTGAAACATCCAAAGCTTTTAACAAGATGTGGCAACAAGGTCTCATCTCTTAAGCTCCTCTCTTTTGGCTTCCCTTCTTCACTTTGCTCCTTCATAACTAACTTCCTCTCTGGCCAATCTGTGGTTTTGATGGATCAGCCTCTACCCCTTTCTCCATCAACAGCAGTATCCCTTAAGGTTCTGTCCTTCACTTTTTCTCCTTTTTATCAATGATTTCCTTTTTTCCATAAATAACCAAATGCACTCATACACTGACAACTCAACACTGCATTCCCACATGTCTTTTAATTCTGCTACCTCTTTCATGCGATCTGCATCTCAATCTTGACACAACTTCCTTAATAAACTCAGAGATTTGGACAGGATATCTCAGTGGGATAGATGAGATATGGTTAATTCAATGCCTTCAAGACCCAGCTTCTACACATCTTTCTATCGAATATCCTTTACAACTTTCCTCTCTCTCCTCTGACAGTTCTGCAATTCCATCTCTTGACTTAGTGAACATACTTGGTATTACTGTTCCATCCACTATACCTTGGAAAGTCTACATTAAGGAAAGAGCTTAGTCTGCCTCTAAGAAACTGGGTGTCCTGTTTAGCTGTCTAAATTTTTCTTCTTCCAAACAGTTGGTCCATTTATACAAAGGATTGATCAGTCATTGTATGGAGTACTGCTCTAAATATCTGGGGTGGTTCTAGCTCTGCATCCTTACTTCACAGAGTTGAGTTGAAAACGTTCCAACTTAAACTCTCCCAGACTAACTACAAAATTTGACCCACTTGCCCTACAGCACAATGTTCGTTCATTTTCACTCTTCTATAGGTATTACTTTAGTTTTGCTCCTGAAAACTAGCTGCTTGTGTGTCCTCACCACTAGCTAGACCACACAATACACAGCAAACTGCTGGCAAGTCAAGGGTGGGCCGTTTTGATAACTGCTTCTTTCCCTACACCTTGAAGCTTTGAAACTATCTACTCTTTCATAACTTTCTCAACAACTATAGCCTGGCAAAACTTTAAAAGGCTTTTTCACTTACTCTCTTCTTTCTTCCTTTCATTAAACTGTCTATATTTCAATTAAGACCTGGCCTTGATTTGGATTTATGTCTTTGACAAGAGCCTCCAACATTAAAAAAGAAAAAAAAAATCTACTTGTGGCTGGAGGGAAACCACAAAAAAGTCTGTTGGGTCTGGATGTGGATAGGAGACTGTGGTTTAAGTTCATTACACATGATTGCTGTGGAAAAGGTGTGAGTGAATGAGGCCATTTCTTCATCCATTCTTTGCTAACACGGGAAAAGGTGAACAAGTATGAAAACAAAGTGTTCCTGCAAAGTTAGAAAGTTTGTAAAGAAAAAAGTCCTTATTTTTACAAGAATTTTGTTACTATAAATAAACCTTTGTGGTACATTATGGTTATTACATTCAAAACAATTTGCAAATTGTGAAATACAGCGAAACAAATTTCATAATGATTATGTACTCAGAACGCTGTATATACAAAAATTACATATAAATCACATGCAAAATACTATATAAGTTTTGCAATACTGCTTAACAACATTTTTGAAAAATATATATTCAAAACACTGTATACAGAAAAATTACTGATCTATGAATTGACAGACCTTCATAAATTTTGTTTCTATGTGGTACTCCACAAAACATGTCACCACACAATGCAGGCTTAACAGAACAATGTGGACAAATGTATATTGTATGCTTTTGCTTACAGCTCCCTTTTCCCTTTTACACTGTGCAGGCATGATGTTGTAAACAATACAATTATAATGATGCTTTTTTCAAACTGTCTCAGGAAGTGCTCCTCTACTAACTTAGTCTGAGTTGGTACAGAGATCCTGCAACCTCTTATACCTGGAGGCTCTAACACAAAGTCTCCTAATAAACCACTAGTTACTTCTTTTCTGAATTTCCTTATATTTAGTGTATTTCCAGAGTTCTGTATGCTGTAGCATATAAAACCAATCACTAATGCCACCTCAATCAAAAGTGCCAAATAATGTTATGCCAATTCTTTCTATTAAAAGGGTTGGTAGCACAAAGCTGGTGAAACCCGTTGACCCCAATCATACAATATCTGAATGATTGGTTTCAGCACATTTTTATTTCCTTTTTTTGAGTAAACCTGAACTTTGAGTACACCTACTGAGGCAGAAGTGAAAATGTGCTCCCATTTTTACTTTACTAACAACAGACAAACAGGTGAAAAAGAAACAAGTACATAATCAGCAACTCAAAGGTGGGTTGTTTTGACCCCTGCTTCTTTCCCTACATGTCAAAGCTTTGGAACTCTCTACCTTCTCATGTCTTTCCTAATAACTATAACCTGGCACATTTTAAAAGACAAGTCTTTCACTTTCTCAAAAATTCATAAATACTTTCCCTTGTCTTTTCTTTTTCTGTTTCATAATTCTCTCTACATTTCAATAAAGGCCTGGCCTTGATGTGGAATTTTGTCCGTGACGAGCCTTCAACGTAAAAAAAGAAGTAGGGCACACACAACGCTGGAACTGCTGCTCGTCACTGTCACAATCACCCTTGGATGTGGTGTACACAACTTGCAGCACTGCTCGTGCTTAGGGTACAGCGTTGACACCATCACTGTTCTGAAGGGGATACAATGTGGCATTGTATCCCATTCCTCGCCTCCCAACTACTGCCCGGCAGTCGCCGTGCTCACCCCCTCCCAGCAACAGTGGGTGACATCACTCTGGCCTACATGGCTCGAGGTACCACAGAAAGAACAGTGCCATTTGCACTCCCCCCTGATATCCTAATCACAGAAGCCACACACCAGGGACCTATCGACCCTTGAGGAACGTTTTGATAGCACATGATCAAGCTTGTCACCACTGTCTCTTAAGTCTGTCAGCGCTCCCACAGCGACCTGGGCAGGAGGAGTTCTGTAAAGTTCCTCATCCTCGCTGTCTGTAGTGAAGGCGTCATTTTAATATTCCAAAGGGGCATAGCAGTAAAGATCTCAGACATGGTAGGGAACAGTGTCGGCTTCAACATACTGCTTAGACACCACCCTCATGATGAGACCTCTTCTGTACCATCCATCACACTGAATGCTGGGCAGCCTCACCCACACCTCATCTCTAGCTCTATAAGGGCCATCCACATTTGCTTTGTCCTCCTCGTAGGGATCCATCCCACAAACTCTGATGGAGTACCTGCACAGCATGTTTGCCAAGACAGTTGTCAACAAGCAGTCATCCCCTGGCAACAGATTGTACAAGTGCTCTGCCTCCGCTGCTGAGCAGACCTTCCTTGCAGCTATGACCTTCACAGTACGATGGCACTTTTTGGCTATACCATTCCCTGAGGGAACATGTGCACATCGAAAACAGAGGTGCATACACCACCGCAAGGTGAACTGAGCAAACAGCTTGCTGCAAAAAGCTATGTCATTGTCTGTTAGCAGCTCCTCTGGCACCCCAGTTCACGGAACACTGCCTCCAACTGCTCAATGATGCATGCACTGGTCTGACACCTCAGCTGGCTCCAGACAACAAATTGCAATGGTCCACAGTCAGTGAGAGTCAGGTATGGCTGCCCACTGCAGTGAATAATGTCCATGCCAATTCTATGCCACACTCCCTCCACGTCCAAGCTTCCTTTCTGCCACTTAATGGGGAAGATTGAGCACACCTACCGCCTCGTGATCACTTGGTTGACTTGCCTTATGAAGTAGTGTGTACATCTCATGCCTGGGTCCTGCAGAGTGATGTACTTCTACAATCTTCTCACTGGTTGCATCTACTCCAGCCACACACACAGGTTGTGCACCTGGGAGGCTGGCTGTGGGTACCTTCAACTATCGTTATGGTACGAGTGTTAGACCATCCATTTTATTGCTAGTGAAAGTCACGAGAGTAACAGACAGCTGAAGACCGCACTCTCTAACCAGCGACAGTACTATTCCCACACTCCTACAGATGAGCATTTCACTTGCTGCATTATTCTTAAGCCTACTTCTTCCCGAGAGGGTGTCTGAAATCCAATCACTCAACAAATCGAATTTCCTCATCTGCCAGACCAATGCAAGGTTCAACCTTTTGATGACTGCACTGAGTTCAGCCATGTTGATGTGACCAGAGGAGTCTTTGTGCAGCCAGTGTCTTCGATGATGCACCCATTAACTTCAACTGTGACACCAAGTGCTTGAGTACTGGCATCTACCCAGACCTTAGTCTCGTCATCTGTTACATCCCACCATCCTGGCACAAGGTCGTTCCTTTTCACTTCATCCACAGTCTCTTGGAGCAAACCTTTCAGCTCATCACTGGTGACAATGTCATCCCACCTCTCCGTGACATGATTAGCTCTCCTCTTGATGAAGGCCATTGCCATTCACCGCCAATTAAACGCAGAATAGTGGCCTACCAGCTTGCCACAATAAGAGAGCACCAACTGATGCATAAGCTTACATGGTACATCTCCTACCTTGTTATCTCTCTTCCAGACAAGATTTCTCTGCTCCTCCCAGACTCTCAGGCCCAACACTCGCACTCCGTCATCAACCCGTTCATGAGGCTTGCTTGTCAGCCCAAAGTTCTGAAGGTGCTCCTCTATGGCTAGCCTCGACAGTGTCTTCATTTACAAGAATGTCACTGATGTAAGCTGATGTTCTTCTCTTCACATCTGGATCCTATGCCAGTACACAGTTTAGCTCTGCTTTCATCATCAGTGGAGCGATATTTAGGTCAAAACCCAAATGCATCAGACAATACCTATGACCCTTAAATACCACTGTCTGGTATGGACACAGAGATTCGTGGATCCTAAGCTGCATATAAGCCTTTTTGAAATCCATCACTGACACATTCAAACTTTGCATGCACCACTCTTACAGCCTGTCTGCACACATGTCTGAGTCAGCTGTAAATGCATCAATGTGAGAGTTGAGCTCTCTAAAAGCCAACACAGGCCTCACCTTACTGCTCTGCTAGACCATTGCCATCAGAGGAATTAGATCTTTGGCTGGTCCCTACTTTCTTTTGTCATACGGCAACAAATATCCGTCCTCTATCCACTTCACTAGCTCCTCTTCACAAATATTTCTTACCTAGTGAGTATGCCTCTACCTGATTCTGGAAGATACTTGGCTCCTTGCCCTCTGACCACTTCCAAGCTGCCATTCAAGAGTCCATCACAGGGTCATATGTCGCACTGAAATCATGCTCATTGACTCTCACCTCCATGTCAGTAGCAGCACAGATCAATGATTCTTCTGCTCCAAACTGCACAACACCTTGAGCATTAACTGAAACTCCTCCGAGTGCCTTGATGCCATCCATACCAAAGATAAACGTGAAACCAATTGGCTTTGAAGCAGCCGTATGCATGCGGACGTTGGCAGAAGCTCTGCTGCTAAGTTGGAAGTGTATGATACCTGTTCCCTTGCACCACCACTCTGCCCCACTCAATGAAATCATGCGATGGCACCCTTCTTCCATGTCTTGCAGCTTGAGACATGGACAGTGTTTCACGAACACCTGGAGTCCACCAACATATGACTCTGAACACTGTCCATACTTCCCACAACACTCGGCAGCACTTCACTCACTGACTGCCGGAACAGGAGGCTGGCACACACGCTTCCCTTCCTTGCTTGTTTCCCAAGAATGTGGAGGCAATGTGGCCCAAATTACCACACTGGTAACACCTTATGTAACACTGAGGGCAACGCCTAACACTCCATTGTGTTTCTCCACCCACAATGTTATTCTGATGGCGAGCCAAGCAGACTCTAGCAGGGTGATTTGGGCTGTTGCAAACATAGCACCTTTGGCTTGTGATGGACACATGTTATGCAGCACCAGACTCTGTGGCGGCAAGGCATATCTCCGATAACCCAACGGGGCAGTCATCCCTGAAGAGCTCCCTGGTCTGTTCCTAAATCTGGTCCAAGCTGAGAGCCTTCATGTGTGACCCTGCCCTTAGCAGCTGGCGGATGTACTCCAGAAGTCCAGCCATAAGAGCACAGGCAAGGGCCTTGTCAGTCATCCTGCCGAACATGGATGCCAGGCACCGCAGCTCGGCCAAGTACACGTCTGGTGACTCTTCTGTGTGCAACTTCCTGCTGACAAACTGCTCATAGGCCACATACGGATCCACAGCAAACACGGCTAGCAGCACCTCCTTCACCTTCACACACTTCTCCCTGTCCATCTCGGCCAGCTGCAGGTACACGGCGAAGGCACCCCCACTGAGTCACAGAAGAAAAACGCTTGCCACATCCTTGACTCCTTACAGCTTGCATACAAGTTCCAATTTTTTGAGCGACTCCACCACAGACTGCTTACCAATGCCGTCATGCTTGGGGATCAACTTCAGGTTAAAGTAACTCTCAATACCTTGTCCCTCCATACTACCTAGATAACTTGAGGCAGAAAAGAAAATGTGCTACCGTTCTTCCTTTATAACAACTGACAAATAACTGAAGAAGAAACATGTACATAGTAGGGTACACACAATGCTGGAACTGCTGCTCATCACAGTTACAATCACCCTGGGACATGGTGGACAAAACTTGTAGCACTGCTCATGCATATAGCACTGCGTTGATGCCGTCGCTGCTTTGAAGGGGCTATAGGGTAGCAGTGCTCTCCCACTCCTTGCCTCCCGACTGCTGTCACGCTCACCTTAACTCAGACAAAATGACTGGGAACAGTTTGTTAGTGGACTAAACACACTCCCTTAAACCAAACGTGGAATGGTATTAACAGAATCATTGGAAACAAAAAGACACGAATATCTCATCCCTACCCACTCCAGAAGGCTTATGAATTAATCACAAAATGGGCTCAAACTTCTAGCTATAACATGCTGCCAACTGAAACTAGGGATGTTTTGTACAACAAATCCTAAAAAAGAGATCTTACCCAATTCATGCTAAACAAGCAACATGATGAATGTGATGTGACATTCTCTGAATTTGAACTTGATGCATCTCTAACCAGGGACAAGGGCACTACCCCTGGGGAAGATAGTATCACTTACAACATCATAAGACTTCTAAGATATGTACCTGGTAATCCATTATTAAAGCTGTATAATATGAGTTATGCCATGGGTCATCTACCCTCCTCATGGACCAATAGCCTGATTGTACCAATGCCTAAAACATAATCAAACTGATGAATTTTGCCCCATTTCCCTGATGAGTTGCCTGTGCAAAACTTTTGAGAGGATGATGCTCAACAGACTACTACGAAGAATCAAAGAACATATGTCACCTAATATTAATGGCTTAACACATGACAAAAGTGTATACAACTGCATCACTACTTTCCAAACAGTTTATGGGGACAAAAGGCATAAATACACCACTTTTCTTAACCTAAAAACTGCATTTGATATTGCCAATAGACAAGTTATCCAAAAAGATTAGCAAAAATGGATATTGGTGGCTGGCTCCTTAATTAGATGCTTGGCTATCTCTCTAATAGAAAGTTGGTTGTGTTGTTTCAAGGCTACAAAAGTGAGGTTGGAGACATACTGCTTGGTGCTCCTCAAGGTGGAGTACTTAGCCCCACTTTGTTCAATGTACTAATCAATGCATTACTGAGATCAATTCCACAGTGTTCCAGAAATATCACTATTAGTTATGCTGATGATATTCTTGTTCATACCAAAACATATCATGAAATGTAAACTATTCTTAACTGTATACACATAGCCTGTGAAAGCCTTGGCTTCATCATATCTGCAGATAAAACTAAGGTCTTCAATAAACGAATTGGTAACAGCGGGAGAGGACCATCTAAGTTGACAAAAGGTGGAAACCCAAATGACTATGTCTCCTTTAAATATCTTGGTGTCTCAGTCCCATGTGCATGCTGAAAGAACTTGATATCCCAGCATTGAAGACAGAATACTTGAAATCAATCTTATGATAGGACTGTAGCTTCTACGTGGTGATCCAGACAGTGTAGTCTTTAAAGAACTGTTAAACCATATATGCCATGGCACAAGTGAATCTAAATGGATCCAAATAACAGCTAATAACTCCCTTTGATGTCACTACATTTACTTATCCACCAAAGAATCGAATTACTTATAATCTTCACCTTCAACACTTAGCCAAAACCAGCACTCATGAACATATATATAAACTCCAGACTGACAATAACATAGCCCAGTGCATCTATACTGACGGTTCTCGCGACTCTGCCACTGAGAGGGCAGGCAGTGCTACCATTGTGATCCAGCCCAATGGTAATAGGTTAGAAAAAATTGTTAGAATAAACAACTGGACATCTACTCTATAAACTGAACTTTTTGCCATACTTATCACTCTTGAGCAGGTAAAAATCACTGCCACAGACAGTTTAATTTTCTCCAGTTATCTATCTTCACTACTTGCATTTAACACTCTGAGATCAGAATGTAACATGCTGGTCTCTGAAGCCAAACACAAATACTCAGACATTGTTGCTCAAGGGATTCAAATGAAATTATTAAGGATTCCCTCTCATGCAGGCCTCTGCAAGCATGACAAAGCTGATACAATAGCTAAACTTGCACATAGTAAAGGTGATGCTGAAAACATTGGGTTGTCAATTAGAAGCCTCAAAACTGTAATCAGAAAGGAAGTAACTGACCTCTTTGAAGCACAAAGACGAGTTCTGGTAAGCACGTGCAGAAACATTTTCCAACACAGTGAAATGTGTAAAGCAAAACATGAATATGGAAAAAAATAATAAGATCAGCTGATTACATGAAGTTGTAACTGCTAGACTAAGGCTAAGCTATAAGTACTAATGGCACTTTGGCCTATCTGGAGATGTTAATCATGTGAATTGTAAAGCTTGTGGTCAAAGATAGGACACAAACTAGGACACTATGTTTCGAATGTGAAAAAATAAGAGCCATTTAGGGGGATAGATCTAAACAAACCCTGCAAGAAATGTCACAACACCTTACTGTAAATAATAAGATACCTGAAATTTTAAGTTTGTGTCCACTTTTTGCATCTAGTTGGTAAAACTTACCATACGAAAATATGTAATGTATGCAATTACTGAACTGTAACATGTTATGTAATATCAACCTACTAGGGCCTGACTAAGACCTTCTGTGACCCTTGTAATCCTTTTGCGCTACCGCTCAAAGGATGAGCATGGGGGTGCACAATAAATTTGCTGGGGTTACCAGCACAAATCAATCAAATCACCCCCTCCCAGCAACAGTGGATAACATTACTCCAGCCTATGTGGCTCTGGGCACCACAGAAAAAACAGTGCCAGTCACACCTATATTTCCCAGAACTGACAGCTTAGTTACTTTTCCTGTGTCCTGCCATGTGTAGGCAAGCATTGTTTTCTCAGGGTTTTCAGGAAGTTCACTACTCTTCAATTTGAGGTTCTTCATAGCCACAGGTAATCCCTTTTTGTCTGCATGTATGTGCCACAGGCACCACTTTGCTGCAACCTAGGGCTATCATAAAGTTCATTACTTGAACAAACTATGTGCCCTTATTTTCAAAATCAGCCAGTATAGATGAGACAACCCTATACTCCAACCCATTTTCTGAGATTTTTGAGAAGCCTTCATTTGTATACATATAGAACTTCATCAGGAATCCTGTTCTAGAATCACACAGTGACCACATTTTTATTCCCTACTTTGGAGTAAATTTGCTGGGAAAGTTCTACTGAAATAATATATGAATATGTCATTTGTATAAATGGACTTCCTTTTTACATTTCATTCTGATTGACTTCCCCTGATACCTGTCAAAAATAAATCATCTCTGATCATCAGTCAATGTTAATTCTTTTAATAATATGGGTGGGCTAAAATCAATAGGTTGATAAATATGTGAAAATGTCATTTGTATAAATGTACTTCCTTTTTACATTTTATTCTGATATCTGTCCAAAATTAATCATCTCTGATCATCAGTACATCAATCTATCTATCAATATCTCTGATGCCTGTTCCCTCTAGGAACTCCCATCTAGGGGTGGCCATTGCAAAACAGTCTCCACTTAACCCTGTCCTTACATGCCTCCCTCACATATACCATTCTACGCATTCTTCCTCTCTTTTCTCTTTCTACCCATCCAGTATTCCTCCATCCAATTTGCCCATGTCACAGAGGGTCTACCACTCACACCAACCCCTTTAACTGTACAGTTGTACTTACCTAATCCGATGCTCTGAGGTCCAGCAACTCCCATGCTCTGGCACATTTTGAATCTGCTGCTAAAGTTTGTGGATCTGCCACCAGGGTGGTGCTGTTAGCAAGTTAGCAGCGATAAGGCACCAAAATCTGTTTACACCGTAGCCGAGCAAATTAACAGTTCTGTTAATTTCTTATATTCAGCTGTATTTTAACCCTTCAGGATGTCACCCAAGAGACCAAGAGGTGCAGAAGATGGTGATAGTGCTAATAAGCATAAGCATAAATCTTTATTGATGATTGAAAAGGTGGTATTACTGAGAAAATAAGATAAAAGAATTTCTGTAAAGACTTTGTGTGAGTATTATGAGATTGGATTGTTAACTATGTATGACTTAAAGAAACAAAAGGGGCAGATTTTAAGTTTTTTTGTGAAAATGAAAGCCAGAAAAGTTCAGTTTCAGAAAACTTTGAAAGGTGCCAGAAGTACAGGATTATCCAGAGCAATCATAAAGTGGTTTAAGCTCCAACATAATGAAGGTATAAGTATTTCTGGGGAGATGCTTAGTTGTGACAAAGTTTGTGGATGGATTTGTAGAGTTAGTGGCAGCGGAAAACTTAGCCCCAAACTATGTGTATAATGCTGACAAATCTGCCTTGCATTGGTATCGTATGCCATGAAAAACCTTTGCCCAAGAAATGAGGAGTCTCCATCTGGGGGTAAGGATTCCAAAGATAGGGCAACAATTCTAGGCTGCAGCAATGCTGCAGGAACACATGAAACCAAGCTGATGGTAACTGGTAAGAGTATTCACTTGAGGGCATTCAAAGGAATGAAAATTCTTCCTCTTATGTACCATAGTACTATAAAAGGGTGGATGACAACTAAACTTTTTCTAGAATGGTTTGAAAATTATTTTGTGCGTGAAGCTAGAGCACACTAAAAAAGGAGCGTCCACACTATCGAGCAGTGCCCGGCGGGTACGAGTGCTAAGTCCGTCATCAGACACTTTGTGGCAACTTTGACGGGTAAATCAGTGGATTGCCCGTGCCTATAGTTGAGCGAAATCAGACTGCCTGGTGGTATGACGCCGGGTATGGAGCAACGTTGCTGCCAACCACAAAAAGTTATCACTCCTTACACCATACAGTTTTCTGCACTGTTCTTCTTTTCTTTTTTATGCACGCACCAATCAATATGCTACACGCCACTATTTTTTTTTTCCCTTCATCTTTGCTGTGCATGGTGATACAACACTCGTGGTCTGCTGACTACTTACTGGCTACTGCACGACTTGACTGCCTAACCACCTCAACAATGTGGACGACAACACAGGCATGCCCTACAGAATTTGCCCAGTGAGGGACAGCCCGCCAGGAACTGCCCAATATTGTGGACATGGCTTAACTCTGTTGGCCTTGGTCCAAAGTATAAAATATTTTTGATTTTAGACAATTGTTTGGCACACCCCAAAGCAGAACCTTGTTTGGAAGCATTATTGGTTGTATTTTTTCATGCTTTAAGCTCTGTTCAACCTTTGATAACTTAGCAATATGTATAAGGAATGAGCTGGGAAGACTAGGGGTTGGGCATATGTTTACATAGGGGTTCCCTTAGGAGTCAATGTCAGTTTTCCGGCAGTGATCAGGTCCCACGGTTGACGGCTTACAGAGGTTCAACCAGCACTATCATACACTCTCCTTGTAAACTCTCACTCTTAAATTCTTTCCGCATGCCCAAACTACCTCACAGTAATACGTTTCAACCATTCTACCACTCCACAATTCACTCCCTTTGCATTCCTTGCCATAACACATCTCTCATACACCCTCTCATTTCTTTCTTCATTCCATCTAGTTACACCACATGGTCTTCTCAAATAGCCCATTTCCACAGCCTGGATTCTTGACCTCTGTGCCTCTTTCCACATTCATGTTTTGGCAGCAAAGGTCAGGGGTGGGAGAACTATGCTGTCCCTTAATTCTTTCTTCACTTCCATACTTACACCTCTATCCTTCATTATTCTGTTAAGGGACCCAATGACTCTTCAAACCCTGTACTGCTCTCTCCCTTATCTCTCCTTCCATATCACCACACTTACCCAAGACAGCTCCCAGATACTTAAATTCTCTCATTTCTTCCAGTCTTTTTTCTCCATATCCACAGAAAAATTTAGTACACTTTCTTCTTTCAAACACCATTACTTTACTTTTACTTGCATTTACCTTCAATCTCCTATGATTACACACATCATAAAACACACTTACAACCTTCTGCAACTCCTCTTCACTCTCCGCAAACAGCACAGTATCATCCGCAAACAGGCTTGCCACTAGCCACTATATCTCACTGCCACACTCCATCTCAGCACCCCCTCTCCCTAGAATTCCTTTCATCTCTCTTATTACTCCATCCATATTTATATCAAAAAGCCACAGTGACATCACACAGCCCTGCCTCACACCTATATGTATCCCAACACTTTCACTGAGCTCTACATCTACTCTTACACACATATTTGCTCCTCTATAAAAGATTTTTACACCATCCTACAGTTGTCCCTCTATACCATATATCTTTAACCCATCCCACAAAGCACTCCTCTCTATTCTGTCATACACTTTCTCTAGATCCAAAAAAGCTGCATACAGCTTCTTACCTTTTGCTAAATACTTTTCCATGGTCATCTTTGTTACAAAAATCTGATCCATACTTCCCTACCTTTCCTAAAACCCCCTTGCTCTTCACTTATTCGGGATTCAGTCACTTCCATCACTCTTTCAGTTAATGTTCTTGCATTGCTTTTCCTGGTATACTTAACAGACTTATTCCCCTATAACTGCTACATACATCCTTAGCACCTTTTTCTTTGAATAAAGAAACAATAAGAGCTTTCACCCAATCCTCAGGCATAACTTTCTGTTTCAATGCTAAATTACGTATAAGATGCATCCACTCTATTACACTTTCTTCTCCATACTTCGGCATTTCAGCAATAATCCCATCCACTTCAAGTGCCTTTCCTAGCTTCAACCTCATTATTGTCCTTCTTAACTCCCTTTTTCCTATAGGCCCATGCACTTGTATCCCCTTCCTTCCCTCCCCTATACCCATTCATAAAACAACTGCTGCCTCCCCTTCTCCCACATTCATCAATTCTTCAAAATACTCTTTCCATCTTCCTTTCATTTCTTCCTTTTGATTCAGCAATTCCCCTTCCTTACTTCTCACATCAACATTTCCAATCTTGCATCCACCTTTTTCCTTTTTCAATATAGTTTCTTATTATCCCAAAACTTTTCACTTAACTTTCTTCCAAAATTCACATCTACTCTTTCTCTGCTTTCCACTATCTGCTTCTTAACATTCTGCTTACATATTTTGTATTCTTCCCTCCTCCTTTGCTGAGCTTCCACTGGTACATTCACACTGAGCAATCTACTATGTGCATTTTTCTTCTCTTTCACAGCATTTCTAATCTCTTCTGTCCACCATGTATTGTCCTTTTTATTTCTGTATCTCACTACCTTGTATCCAACTACTAATTCTACAACCTTTACTAGTATTTCTCTAAACATTTTAAACAGCTCATTCACACATGACTGCATTTCTACATTCATTGCATGTCCATCTAAGCTTTCAGTTACCTTCCTCTCATACTCCTCCCTGTATTTTACCTGATTCATCTTCTTGCTTGCCAACACTTTTACCTCTCCATTCTTCCTTACACCATACCTCCATTTCTCCCTGATCTTCTTCCCCATAAGAACTGCAAAATGGTCAGAGTCTCCAAAGAATCCTCTCATGACTAGCACCCAGCACAGCCTTTCTCAATCTTTTATCCACTGCCACATAGTCAATCAAAGCCTTTGCTCTTCTCTTCCATCATTCCTCATCCATGTATATCTGTGTGTCATCTTGTGCTGAAAAAAGATGTTTGCAAGGAATGAAACCCTCTCAGCACAAACATCCACAAGTTAGCTTCCATTCTCATTTACTCCAGGCACTCCCCATTTACCAACTATCTCATCAATTTCATCACATTGCACTTTCGCATTCATATCACCCAATACAACTAGGTTTCTCTCCTTCTTAAAACCATTTATAGTCATTCAAATTTCTCCAGAAAAGTTTCATTTCTTTCTTACCTCATACAGTCTTCATATACAAAAGTGCATATACATATACCCATGCATATTTAACAATCCCAATCTTTCCTTTCACCCACACTATTCTTGATCCATTCCATCCATGCTCTATATGACCCTCCCATATTCTTGGCAATAGCAGAACTGCATACCCTTCTCTTCCTCTTTCCTGATAATTTTCACTCATTCCCTTCCACAACACACCTCCTTCCATGCCCTCCCATAACTTGCATTCATCATTTCCATTTTCACTCCAAACACCCTGCCCAAGGATATGGGTTTGCCCATTCCCTAGCACATCCATGCTACAACTTTTAAACGACCACAAACTCCCTCCTTTTACTCTTCCCAGTCATCTCATTCACATTCAGCACCATCACCCTCAATTGCTTGTTTCTTTAAACCCTTAGCATAAGTGGTTGACTCCAGTGCCTCTATTAATAATATGGGTGGGCTAAAATCAATGGGCTGAGATATATCTGTCCATCATTTCAACAGTTTCTAGATTTCATGTAAAAATGTATTCTAGTGTCTGTGTATGTACGGAAGATAAATATTACAAAAATTAATCTATCAATCACTGTCTTAAACTTATCAATACTTAATGATAATCATGTTAATAAATATTAGTGGGATGAGTTCAATGGGCCAACATCCATGGCACATACTTTTGTACTACTAAAGACACATTAGCATATACTGTCACTTGACATATCATGGGAGGAGACAAATACTGGAAAAGACACATCAGTATGTGTTGTGCATAATATATCATTACAGAAGACATTGTACAAACAAAGATAAGTAAGCATGCACTGTGCTGCTTGATGCATCATATGTCTTTCCATACCATTATGCTTCTTGCTGTGAGAGTACAATGATCATAAATGATCTAGTACATCAATGACTTGCTTTTAACAAAACAATGAAATATATGACTGACAAACAATGTTTCCTTCTTTCATTTACCACTATTGACTACAGGAAGGTACAATATTCCCTTCAAAAACAAAGTCTCACATCCAATTTCATTATCATTTGCAAGCATTTAGGAAATGATCTATGCTGAGATTACTACTTACTTGCATGAATTATAAGACTCAGAAAACTTATTACTAGTACACTAAAACAATGTACTGAAATACTGACGGCTAAGCTATGTTCCCTGTAGGCCCTGGGACTGATCCAAGATTATTCAGTTTAATAGTAAGGTGACTACAGAACATTTTTTTCTAAAAACCAAAACGGTGGGTGTAAGTATCCATCACCTTGACTAAAAGCGTAAAATCATTAGCAGCATATATACCACTATTTACTAAAAGAATACTGGTATATTTAAACAACAGAAGGTAACTCACTCTTGAAGTAGACAAATTCATTCATATATAAGAAAAGCCCTAAGTGAAGCCCATCCTTACCAAGTTGATGAAAGCAAGACTTTAATGGCACTGATAGGTGAGGTGGGGGAATGCAGTGGCAGGGTGGTGTAGGTGGAGAACTGGGCTACAGTTTCAGCATATGATTACAGTGGAGTGTCTGAATATTTTTTTTATAATACCCTTTATGATGCACTATAGTTATATTTTAGATGTACACTAGGCATGACTTTGGCATATTTTTTTGCATGTTTGCCTATTTCATAAATGTCAGTCCATGGTAGAAGGATGTTTTGTGAAGCATGACCCAAAAAAAATAGATAAATAACAATAAATACTAAGAAGGCTTGAACTGATAATCCATGGCAATTGCAACTCTATAAACAGATCTCTTATAGATCTACATTTGATCAGTATAAGGAACTTTGTAGAGATCTACAATCCATGTTTTTGTTTAAAATATCAAATTTCAGCTGATCTGTGGTTGTGGCATGAGATGCTGAAGACCTTATACAACAATTATGCATGAGTTCTTCCATTACCCTTCAGCCATGGAGTGGAAAGGATGTCACAGTAGACCACAAAGTGTAGATATCAAGTGATATTTGCATAACCATGAGCAGTCTTGTGATCCTTATTACAATTTATTTGCTGATAAAAATATATCTGATGATGAGAAAAGAGTCTAGTTCACCAAAACTATTATATATAAACATGGTGACAGTCAAACATCAGGATATGTAGCATTCACTGCAATCACAGGAATAAGCACCAGCTAGAAATGTGATTTGTCTAGGGGTAAGATGAGGTCTATTTCAGTTGTTTCTTTATTGTTTCTTTATTTTCATAATTTTTCATTTCATGAGTGAAACTGTTTTTCCCTTTACCTGAAAAACACTAATTTTTCAAAAGTATGATGATATTTATGTGCCTGCTTAAGGGTTAACAAAAACTTATGATGTAACCAACATTTATATGAATTACTATTTGTTTAAGGGCTGATGTCCAACCTACCACTGTGAAAATGAAGACAGATAAGAATTAACATAACAATTGCAGTCACTGAAGGGCAACCCCTTGTCAAAGTGGCTTTTTTTCAAAAGAATTCTGTCTAGTGACTCATTCTTTTTGTAAGAAAAATGAAAGTTTCTGATACATACGTGTGTACATTGTGAGAAACCAAGGGATGGCGTACAGCTCAGGGATGAAGCCAATATTATCCAGATGGTTAAACAGCTGTGGATCATGGAAGGCAATCATGTGGGAGAACTTTGCCAGGTACTCTTGTATGACAGCACTGTTATCCCTCAGGAAAAACTTATGGAGGTACTTGCTGATAAACCGAGACAAACAGGCGTATGCCAGGGCTACGAGAAGAAAAAAGTTTCCGGTTATTTAAAAGTATCATACAGACTGTAAGAATGAAAGAATTTATGAGGCAGGATTCTTAAACTAGCATGACTGACTCAGATCTAATGTCCTGGACAATTTGTGCAAAAGATGAGGGTAAGGAAGAGTGCAATAAGCAATCATACTCTTAAACAAGCTAATGCATACTACAGGTTGAGCATCCCTAATCTGAAAATATGAAATTCGAAATGTTCCAAAATCAAAAACTTTTTGAGTGGCAACATGTGTGAATAAGTGAAAGAAAATGATGGCCTATCAGTAGCATATAAATTCAGAGCCAGAAATGAAGGTGATGCCAAACAACTACAGATTGTCCACATGGGCAGCTGTGGTTGTGACATCTTAGCTTTCTGACGGTTCAGTGTTACACAAACTTTGTTTCATTCGCAAAATTATCAAAAATACATAAATTACCTTCAGGCTGTGTGTATAAGGTGTGTATGAAACATAAAAAGATTTTGTGTTTAGACTTGGGTCACATGCCCAAGACATCTCATTATGTTTATTATCAATTCATTATACTTGATCGATGTTCCCCAAGTCAGTGAGGTAGTGCCAAGAAACAGATGAAGAAAGACCCATCCACTCATATACACACATATATACATACATGCACATATATGCACAATATATACATATACATAGCAACACATATATATACATACATACACATACATATACACATGTACATATTCATACTTGCTAGCCTCCATCCATTCCTGATGACATCCCGCCCCACAGGAAATAGATTCGTCACCACCTGTGTCAGCGAGGTAGCGCCAGATAACATATGAAAAAGGCCTCATTCACTCACATTTAGTCTCTACCTGTTACATGTAATGCACCGTAACCAAAGCTTCCTATCTACATTCACGCCCCATAGACCTTTCCCTGGTTTACCCTAGACATTTCACATGCCTTGATTCAGTACACTGACAGCACTTCAACCCCAGATACCACATCGTTCCATTTCACTCTATTTCATTCACGCCTTTCACCCTCCTGCATGTTCAGGCCACAACTGCTCAAAATCCCTTTCACTCCATCCTTCCACCTCAAATTTAGTTTCCCACTTCTCCTTGTCCCCTCCACCTCTGACACATATATCCTCTTTGTCAATCTTTCCTCACTCATTTGTTCCATATGTCCAAACCATTTCAACACACCCTCTTCTACTCTCTCAACCACACTCTTTTTATTACCACACATCTCT
>JAYMFT010000025.1:220374-231274 GCA_038088735.1 Panulirus argus | reverse complement strand
ACATCTCCCAGTCATTTGCACTCCTTCCTTGTAAGTATTGTCCAAATGCCTCTCTTTTCTCTTTCACTACCAACTTTACTTCTTCATCCCACCACTCACTATCCTTAGTAATCTGCCCACCTCCCACCTTTCTCATGCCACATGCATCTCTTGCACAAGCCATCACTGCTTCCCTAAATACATCCCATTACTCACTCCACTCCCCTCACTTCATTTGCTCTCACCTTTTGCCATTCTACCCTCAATCTCTCCTGATATTTCTTCACACAAGTTTCCTTTCAAAGCTCACTCACTCTCTTCTCCCCGACATTCTCTCTTCTTTTTTTGAAATCCTCTACAAATCTTCACCTTCACCACAAGATAGTGATCAGACTTCCCATCAGCTGCCCCTCTCAGTACATTTACATCCAAATGTCTCTCTTTTACACATCTATCAATTATTACGTAATCCAATAATGCCAGATGACCATCTCTCCTACTCATATACATATACTTGTGAATGTTTCTTTTTTTTTTAACCAGGTATTCCCAATCAGTAGTCTTTTTCAGCACACAAATCCATGAGCTCTTCACCATTTCCATTCGCCACACTGAATACCCCACGTGCACCAATTATACCCTTAACTGCCACATTACTTACCTTGGCATTTAAATCAACCATCACTAATACCCGGTCTAGTGCACCAAAACTGCTGAAACACTCACTCAGCTGCTCCCAAAACACTTGCCTCTCAGGATCTTTCTTCTCATGACCAGTTGCATAAGCAACAATAATCACTCATCTCTCACCATCCACTTTCAGTTTTACCCACATTAATTCGAAATTTACTTTCTTACATTCTATCAAACACTCTCACAACTCCTGCTTCAGGAGTAGTGCTTTTCCTTCCTTAGCTCTTGTCCTCTCATATACCCCTGACCTCACTCTCCAGACGTTTTCAAACCATTCTTCCCCTTAAACCTTGGGCTTTGTTTCACTCAGAGCCAGAACATCCAGGTTTCTTTCCTCAAACATAATACCTATTTCTCCTTTCTTGTTATCTTGGTTATATTCACACACATTCAGACACCCCAATCTGAGCCCTCGAGGAGGATGAGCACTCCCTGCATGACTCCTTCTTCTGTTTCCCCTTTTAGAAATTGAAATACAAGAAGGGGAGGGTTTCCAGCCCCCTGCTCTTACCCCCTTTAGTCGCCTTCTATGACATACAGGGAATATGTGGGAGGAATTCTTTCTCCCTTATTATCTGTTGTGCCTTTATGCCCACAAAGATAATTAATGTCAAAATATCATGACAAAAAAAGACAGCTTAGTCAATGCCTACCAGTCTGAGATATGAACCAGCTTGGTTAATATATATATAAACTCGGTGCCTGTGTTCTCATGCAACTGCATTGTTTTTAATGAAAGAAAGGCATGTCTCTTTGTATTTAATCATGGTAGATAAGAGTGCTAACAGTGTTGCATGTACTAAGAAATCCAGGAAACACCTCAGCATTGCTGAAAAGTTGAAAATGATTGAGCATCATGAGCATGAGAAGAGTAGTTTGTACCTCTAGCAGGCCCTCTTTCTAACCAGGTGATTCCTATGACTTTGGGTGACCCTGGAGCCATTTCCTTCTAATTCATAGCAATCTTTGCTGCTACCCTCAAAGGAGTCCATTAGGTATCCTTCACACATGTTCATGTATCATATATTAATACTCCCCACAAAAATCTGGCATGAAAGGAATTTGGCTTGTAACAGACCAACCTTCCCCCAATTAGTCCATTAGAACAGGATTTTACTGTAAATAAATCAATGACAGTAGTAGTAGGACTGTATGGAAAAAACAATAAAAGGGAACAACAAGGAAATACATTAAAAGCTAAAAATTTGGAATATCAAATACACATAAGAAACAGTCAGGAGTATGAATATGAATCGCAGACCAGAAGTAGTAATGTCAAGTGAATGTAACCTACAAAAGTCATTATCAATGAAATGGCAACCCTGTAATAATAATAATCATCATTGCTATTAGCAGTAACATTATCATTACTCTACCAACAATATCAAATACATCATTTCCTCAGTCAGGTAATGTGTCTCATGTATAATCTCCATGATTCTCTGTTCTTGAAAAACTTTAACACTCCAAAATGCTAACATCCCCCCCCTCACTATTCCCCCTTAACTCCTTTAGCTTATTCATGCATACATATTTACATATGCTCATATCATCGCATAGCCATCATTCTTAGATTTTTTATTAATTCCAACAAGCAGCTCTTATACCTCCCTCTCACCTCATTTATCACAGTCCACTATTCTTGGATCATTCTCATAAAAATCTGTTTTTGCAGCTTGCATCCCAACATTTAAATCACACATCAGAGTTTTACTTCCATGCATCAGGCTAAGTTACAACTTTCAAAAGGCTTAAGCAAACCTACGTCCTTAACTCTAATGTTCTTCCTCAAAGCTGTTTTGATTTCATCATGCTTACTAATGTTTTAGAAAAAATTCCACCTCCTTTAATAAATATATTCCTGATCTGTTGGAAGAGTCCCTAACCCCATCTTCAAACTCTCATCTATCTATCTATCTATCTATATCTTTGATGCTTGTTCCAATTGGAACCTCCTCCTAGGGGTGGCCATGGCAACAAAGTCTCCATAACTAAAGAATTCCAGTGCCACTTTTTAGCCTTTATTGCCTAACCCTTAACAGGCCACTGGCAGAGGGCGAGTCTAGCGCAGTGTTTGCAGAGGCTCCTAACTAATGTTCCTAATGACTACTATCTAATGCTCTTGCCTACTACTTCTATCTGATGTTTCTACCTAATACTCCTACTTAAATGTTCCTACCTACTACTTCTATCTACTGCTCCTACCATTCTGCCAAAAGGCAGGGCTAGCACATAGTGCTCATCACAGGAAAATCTAGAGTTACGAAAAATGAGCTGTGTGAGTTAAGTGTTGTCAAGTGTTACATCTGACAAAGAGAGATTGTATGTTTGTGGACAGAATGCTAGTAGTCCACATGTCAATGAGGCAGAAAGAAAAGACAGCTACCTGGGTCAAAGGAGTGCAACTTAACAAGCACTAAAGTGCTGGCTCTCTAAGCAGATGTCACTAACCTTCCTGATTCCCAGGCAGGAAGTACTGGTAATATACCTCCCTGGTTGTTGGCTGCCTATCAACTACTACCTACCTTCATGATTCAACTATATATTACAAACTGAGTTTCCCATCTTCAACATTTGTTAGCATTCACTCTCATCTTCCTCTGCCTCCAAACTCTTCCAAGTTCTCACATCAAATTCTGCAGTTAAGTGCTTGCACTCAATAGCATGACATCATCTTAACATTACACATTCTTTACGGTGGTTTTGAAGGCTCATCTACCCAACAGCTTGGTATAGGGCCAGACTGTCAAGTTGTTCCTTTACTCAATTACAATGCTGAAGGCTTCTGATTGGACACAACCTAACAGGTCTGGTGCACTTTCTAGGTACCCTTCAATTTCTCAGCTAAAGTCCAAATTATTTCTAAGGACAGTAGGTTAAGAAGCAAACAATTCTTGGCACTGGATGCCTAAAAAATTTCTCTTGTTTCACTTACTTTACTGTTCTACTTTAGCACTAAAATTTTACAGATTCTTCCATACTTCTTGTACCAACAGGGAACTCTTTTTGTATGCAGTTTGAGAACTACACTTTCCACTGTTTTTCGTAAGTGCAAATTAAAATATATATCTTCTGCCTGCACTCCATAAAGTACAGCCTCAATGCCTTAAGTCACTTCCAGCAGTTTGTATTCTCAATAGTGTCAGCACAGGTTGTGATGGAAATGTGTGCATTTTCTATGTCACCATCACTCCACTCCCAGTTCAATGGGGAGGGTCAGGTACTGTACACATAACTTCTATACCATCAATCATCCCTCCTCTTTTCTACCTCAACATACTTTAAACTCTGTAGGAATCCTCTAGAAGCAGCAAATTCTCACTTTACAAAAGAACTGAAGTTGTTGAAAGGCAATGATTCTCTCATCAAAAGGTTTTCATCTTTGTCCCCTTCATTGCCATATATGTATGAACTTGTCAAAACACATAAGCCAAATTTTCCAGCAAGACCCATAGTGAGTTCAGTGGGCTCCATCACAAATAAATTATCAAAATGGTTAGCTTTTTATTAAGCCCATTTATAGGTAAGATATCAATTTCTAATATCATGAACAATGTAGATTTAGTTAACAAGCTTAATGATATCCATGATGATTTTGAGTTCAAACTGGTTAGTTTTGATGTTTCCTCTTTGTTCTCTAAAGTTCCAGAAGATGACCTCTTAGAATATTTGGTTGATGTCTTAGATAACATTGATTTACCTGTTTCAAATTCTGTTTTTATGAACTGATAATATTGTGTACTGTATTTCAATTTAATGGAGAATATTATGCTCAAAAATTTGGTATGACGATGGGTAACCCTCTTTCACTAGTATTAAGTAATCTTTACATGGAATTCTTTGGAGCAAAATCACTAAGGGATATCTTGCCCTCTAATGCAATTTGGTTTAAGTATGTTGATGAAGTTCTTTGTGTTTGACCATCAAACGAAAATTTATAAACATTTCTCCCTTTTTGTAACAATTTAGTACCTTCTATCAACTTTATTGCAGAAGTGGAAAATAAATCACTGAGAAACAAAATTTTTGTTCCTGGGCAGTAAGTGTTATTTCCTAATTGCTTTTGCGTAAAAAGTAGAGAAAAAGGCTATCATTCCCTTTAACTTTGCTTTTGGGGCCAGGACAGTGATATTTTGAAATTTACCTCTTTTCAATAGGACAAGGGGTGAATTTGCACAATTTCATTCACATAAAGTCAGAAAAATAACAACATAAGAATCAAAATCAACATGTATTTCCACTAATGTTAAACAAAGGTGATCACAAAAGATTTATAAGTGAGAAGTTTTGCAAGATTTACGTTTGTACTGTAAATCACTATTACGAATCAAACCCCAAATATAATCTCCCATCATGTTCTTGTTATATGTTTCCTGGCAGCAGCATTTAAAGTCCAGTATATCCTGGTGGAAGCACTCACCTTGCTCCTCTGAATATGCTCCCATGTTCTCCTTGAATTTATCAAGATGAGCATCAAGGATATGGACTTTTAGGGACATCCTGCAGCCCATTTTGCTGTACTTCTTCACCATAGTTTCAAACAGCTCATACAGCTTTTGGCCTTACGATTGCCAAGGAAGCCCCGAACCACTGCAACAAAGTTGTACCAAGCTGCTTTATCCTTCTATGACAGCTTCTTGGGGAATTCCTTGCACTCTAGGATCTTTATCTGTGGTCCGACGAAGACACCAGCTTTGACCTTTGCCTTAGTCAGCTTAGGGAAGTCTTGAAAGGAAAGTACTTGAAGGCTGCAGGCTCCTTATCTAGAGCTGTGACAAATAATTTCATAAGGCCTAATTTTATGTGCAGTGGTGGCACCAACACCTTCTGGGGGTCCACCACTGGCTCCCACTTGACGCTGTTCATCCCCATAAAGAATTTGGTCAGCTGTGGCCAGTCCCGCCTGTGGCAGTGTGCCGTGGTGTCCCTGCTGTCCCAAAGGCAAAGACAGCTGGGAAATGTGGTAAAACTGCCTTGGAGACCCATCAGGAATGCCACCATTTTGAAGTCTCTGATGACCTCCCATACTTCAAGGCATCTAGTAAGGTCTTGACACTGTTGTATTCTTCTTTGAGGCTCCTGGATGAAGTCTAAAAAATGTTATAACAAAATTCCGTCATCCAAAGGAGCAACAGTTGTCTACAGTTGTATAATGACATTCTCACTAGTCCCTTTTTCATATCTAACGATAATCTCCTCTAACGATTTCAATTCAAAGATGGTGTTTGTGCGACGTCCTCTCACCTGCAAGCCAAGATCCTCTACCTTGGGGATTTCAAGGTTCACCACAGGAAATGTTTGAATTCCTCCCATATGGATGGTGGAGGGATCGAAGCCCTCATGTTCTCCATTCTCAATGATTTCGAGCAAATTATCTCCCATCCTACCCATATGCCTGACTGCTATGACCAATCTGCTAATATTCTGGACTTGTTTTTCACCTATAGTCCATCTAGATTTAAGTACACAATCTTGCCCCCATTAGTTCATCGGATCACACTCTCATAAATGTATCTATCCTAATGGCACCTCCCTCTCCAGCAGCCCCTTCTAAGCGTAAATACTGGCACCTGAACAAAGGTGACTGGAATAACTTACTGAACTTCTTTTCTGACCTTCCTTGGGTAAATTACGGTCACTTATGTGGTGATGTTTCTGTCTCCACCAAATGCATAACAGAGGTTATTCTTGTGGGAATGGATGCATTTATCCCCTCTTCCTCCAAGACTACTTCTTCATCCAATCCATGGTTCAACCATTCCTGTTCTGAGGCCATTCAGAAAAGGGATCAGGCATATAGGGTTTGAAAAAATCATTCCTCTGGCTCCCATTCAGCTTTTATCACTACCTGTAATCATTGCAATCATATTATCCATAAGGTGAAGCATTCCTTTATTCAAGGGAATTGCAATAACCTCTCCTTGTCATCTACTGATAGGTCTTTCTGGGCTTTAGCTAAGGGCATCTCTAACAACTTCTGTCGCTCTACCTTTCTCTCACTTTTTCATCCTGATGGTACTATAGCTGTCTCTCCTGTTAACAAAGCAACTCTTTTTGGTTCCTGTTACTCCTCTGACTCCATCTTGGTTGACTCTAACATTCCTTCACCCTCTGATGCTCCTCTTACTAATCCTATGCCTTTTCCCGTAATCTCATTTTGGACTGTCCGTAAAGCACTCCTTTCTCTGGACACAAGCAAGGCATATGGTCCTGATGGCATCCATCCCCATGTACTGAAAGAGTACCTCTGAACTTGCACCTGTGCTTGCTCGTCTGTTCCACTTCTGTTTAAAAACCAAAACTTTTTCTTTTCCTTGGAAACATGCTTTAATACATCCCATCCCTACGAAAGGTGACCATTCTGACCCTTCTTACTATCATCCTATTGCTTTAACATCTAACATTTCCAAAGTCTTTGAATCCCTCCTCAACTCCTATATCCTTAAACACCTCAAAAATCAGTCTTCTCTGATCACTGGTATGGCTCCCATAAGGTGAAATCCACTTGTGATATTCATTCCTATCTTACTAATGTCTGGTCATCATCCCTAAAAGATTTTGGGGAGTCATATGTACTTGCCCTTGACATATCTAAGGCTTCTGACAGGGTGTGGCATCAGGGTCTCATCTCTAAGCTTCCCTCTTTCGGCTTTCCTACCCCACTTTTCTCCTTCATATCTAGCTTCCTCTCTGGCCAATCTATCTCTGTGGTTGTTGATGGATCAGCCTTCCCCCTTTTCTCCATCAACAGCAGTGTTCCTCAAGGTTCTGTCCTGTACCCTACACTTTTTCTCCTTTTTTTCAACGATTTCCTGTCCACAAATAATCCAATGCACTCATATGCTGACAACTCAACACTGCAATCGTCAACATACTTCAGTTCTGCTCCCTCTTCTCTCACTCGATCTGCATCTCATTTTGACACAGTTTCCTCAATAAACTCAGACTTACACAGCTTCCTCAATAAACTCAGACTTGGGCAAGATATCTCGATGGGGTATACAAAATCTTGTTAAGTTTAATGCCCCCAAGACACAATTGCTACCCATCTCTCCATCAAAAACTCCTCACAACTCTCATATCTCCTTTGACGGTTTTGTAATTCCATCTCTTGACTCAACAATGAACATGCATGGTATTACTGTAACATCCACTCTTTCTTGGAAACCCCTCATTACAGGAATAGTTAAGTCTGCCCCTAAGAAACTTTGTGTCCTGTTTAGATATCAAAACTTCTCTTCTGAACAGTTGCACTGTTTATACAAGGAATTGATTTGTCCTTGTATGGAATACTGCTCTCACATTTGGGGTGGTTCTAGCTCTGTATCCTTACTCAACAGAGTTGAGTCGAAAGCTATCCAACTTTTAAACTGTCCAAGGCTAACTTCCAAACTTGGCCCCTTTGCCCTATGCCACAGTGTTGGTTCACTTTCCCTCTTCTATACGTATTATAGGTTGAACCTCTGTAATCCGGCAACCTTGGGACCTGGCCATTACCAAAGCAGAGAAAGAGCCGGAAAACAGCAATTGACCCCTAAGGGAACCCCTATGTAAACATATGCCTGAGCCCTAGTCTTGCCAGCTCATTCCACATACATACTGCTGTGTTATCAAAGGTAGAACAGCACTTAAAACACAAAATAATACAACCATTAATGCTCCTAAACTAGGTTTTTACTGTTACATCAAATTGCATCAGAAGTACATCAGGGTCTGCAGGGTCTTCATGGTCAGCAGATACTTACACGTCAGGGGCAGAGGAGGTGCAGGGAAGTGGATTTTCTACGCTGGAAGGAGCCTTGGCAGTGTTATTAACGACCTTCTTCAACCATTCTTCCAATGAAGTTTGCTTCTGGTACTTTGGCTTTTCTTTAATCAATTTTCTTATAAACATATAAACAGACATAATTTCTTGTTCTGTTATAAAGTCTCTTTGCTCCAGTCATGCAATTTAATCTCTCGTCATCTGGATACATTTATCTTTAGAAATTCTTTCTTCCACTTCCTCATTTTCCTCTGCACTTTCTTTATAAAGATCTTGTTTCTTCTCACCTTGCTAAACCACCTCCATGATTTCTTGATCAGTTGGCTGATAAACAACAGACTTTTCATTATCAATGTTCATCCATTCCTCTAGGTTTTCCTCTGTAATCTCTTTGGTTAATGCAAGACACTTTGGGTTAGTCATACTCCTAGCATACTCGACCAATTCTTGGATCAATATCTTTTTACTAGAAACTCTAAATCCAGAGAAGTCAGGTTCATTCCATTCCTTGTCCTGAAACATTGAGCTTGGCCACAGTTTGTGCCAGTCACCTTGCAGTGTATTTTTCTCGACTTTATTCCAAGCAGAAGATAGTGAATATACCTTATCCTTTACATTAAATTCCTTCATGAAATCTTCAGGTAGCTTCCCACTATTCAGTGCAACAAGGAAATGGTGCATAAACTCCGATCTGTATTTAGATGTCAATGAACGTAATATGCCCTGGTCACAGGGCTGAATCAGAGAGGTACAGTTAGAAGTGATGTATAGGCCAAAAACAGTGTATTTTATCAAAAGTTCTGCTTTGGGGTGTGCAGAACAATTATTAAAAATCAAAAATATTTACACTTTCGATCAAGGCCAACAGAGTTACAGTATGCTCTAGCTTTATAAACAAAGTAATTTTCAAACCATTCAGGAAAAAAGTTTATTTGTCACCCACCCTTTTTTAGTACCACGGTAGATAAGTGGACGAATTTTCACTCCTTTAAAGGCCCTTGGGTGAACACTCTTACCAATTACCAACAGCTTGGTTTTGTTTGTTCCTGCAGCACTGCTGCAGCCAAGAAGTGTTACCATATCTTTGGAATTCTTACCACCAGATGGAGACTTCTCATTATCTTGGGCAAGGGTTTTTTGTGGCATATGACGCAAATACAGGGCAACTTTGTTAGCATTATTCACTTGTTCTGGGGTTAAGTATTCCGGTGCCATTAACTGTGTAAATTCATCCACAAACTTTGTCACAGCTTCCAGGTCAGCACTATGCTTCTCACCACACACACTATGTACTGAAATTCCATGTCTCCACTTAAACTTGTGTAACCATCCTTGCAAATATTCACAGTCATAGTCTAGCTTTAGTTTGTTATGAAAAACTTTGGCCTGCTCGCAAAGCATCTCTCTAGAAATGCTTACACCTCCATGACGTCAGAGCCTTAACCACTTTATAAGTGCATTGTCTAATTCTGTACTCTAGGCACCTTTCAAAGTTTTCCAAAACTTTAAACTTTTCTGGCTTTTATTTTCAGTAAAAAACTAGAAAATCTGCTCCTTTTTGTTTCTTTAAGTCACATAACACAGTTGATCACCCAATCTCATAGTACTAACACAAAGTCTTTACCGAAGTTCCTTTACCTAGTTTTTTTGGATCTCCACCTTTTCAAGCATAGATAATGATTTATGCTCATGCTTATTAGCATTAGCACCATGTTCTACACCTCCTGGTCTTTTGGATGACATCCTGAAATGCTAAAATACAGCTGAATATTAGAGATTAACAGAACTGTTAATTAGCTCGGCTGCAGTGGAAACAATTTTGATGCCTTAGCGCTGCTAACTTGCTAACAGAGCCACCCTGGTGGCAGATCCACAAATAATGGTTGCAGATTCAAAATATGCCAAACCATGGGAGTTGCCAGACCACAGAGTGCTGGATTAGAGAGGTACAACCTATACTTTGGTTTTTGCTCCTGAGAGCTGGCTGCTTGTGTGCCCCCACCACTAGTTAGACCACGCAATACTTGGCAAGCTGCTGGATCACATGCTTATTGTGTGGCCATCAACAACTCAAGGGTGTGCTGTTTTTATACCTGCTTCTTTCCCTACACGTTGAAGCTTTAGAACTCTCTACCTTCTCATGTTTTTCCTAATAACTATAACCTGGCACATTTCAAAAGACAGGTCTTTCACTTTCTCGAGGATTCGTAAATACTTTCCCTTGTCTTTTCCTTTTCCATTTCATAATTCTCTCTATATTTCAATTAAGGCTCAGATTTGATGTCGAATTTTGTCCATGACTGAAGCCTTCAACATAGAAAAAATATATATACATACATGCACATATATGCACAATACATACATGTACATACCAAAAGATACATATATACATACATATACATACCAACATATACATATATACATACATACACATGCATATACACATATACACATGTACATATT
>JAYMFT010000025.1:161681-171766 GCA_038088735.1 Panulirus argus | reverse complement strand
GGTGCTGCATTACACCGGCTCTATAGTTATTGTGGTGGCTATTACATGACTTCATCCTTGCTATAATTTCTGTAATGGGTGCTTCACGGAATCTACATCCCTGCCATATTTCTCATCGGATTGGGTGTACGTAACAGGGAGCAATATTAGGAATCTTCGCTCCCACTCGTTAATATTACTCCCCTTTACGTCCTACTGCACGTCCACACACACACACACACACACGCTAATTAGCTTCATCCCTACTTTTACTTCCTAACGAGCTCTATTCCCAGTCCCTCATCCTTACTCAACTAGCCCCATCCCCAGGACCCAACCAGCTTTATTCCGATTGCCTAATTAGCTACATCGCTCTTCCGTAACTCGCCCCATCCCCACCCCCCTAACTAGCCGCATCCACACTCCCCATCCTCACCCCATCCCATGATCTCGGCAGCATCAAGTCAAACAATGTCCTAATTAACAGGAGAGACCCGCCTGCACACCAGTATACATACATATATATATATATATATATATATATATATATATATATATATATATATATATATATACTCCCGCATACATATAAATATATATACTTCCACGTACATTTATGTATACGAATATGCGTACAATACAAATACACATAGATATTTGCAAGGGCGTTAATATGCAAATGTCAGCACAACTCGGGTGAAATTTGCATATACCGGACGATTTTCGGCTGTGAATAACACGAAGAGCGGCCGGAAGCACGGGGCGACGCGCTCCAAAAGACATATCACTCGTGATTTTCATCAAAGGACAACGACGCGACCTTCATCAACCCAAGCGCTGCGCACAATGGCCGACGCTCCTCCTGATGACCCCCCGCTGACAACGTTAACGCCTGACGCATGCGCTGTGGCCGCCAGCCTCCGCGGCTATTGTTGCCGTAATGCACGATAACTACCCTTCAAATATACGAGACTACCATTAAGGTATAGGGCATTACCACCGATATGAACGTTACGACTAATGCAATGTATACGATATCATCAGGGAAATGTACGATATTCCCGTCGGTATGCATGATACTGCCATAAAGGTGGAAAGCATAGCCATTGAGATATAACACACAAAGGCTTTCAAACACCTATTCCCTCGTGCCCTCCAAATATGATGACAGCGACAGTGATGCGATAGCTGTTATTGTGGGCTGAAGGGGGTGAGGCCCTGCGTTACCTAACCGTTTCATATTCCTTTTATTTTGAACGCGTCACCAGCCGGCACTCGTACCCCGATCGTTGCGTCAATCGTCTCCGGACGAATCAGTCGTATCAGATACGCTGTTTGGTTGGCGTGTCCTCGTTGCCCGCGTCGAAGGAAATATCACCGAGGTTAAGAGTTCGGCGAGAGGTTGCAACCGATGCTACTCAAACGGGTGGCACATAACATTAGCCTCGCTCCCAGATTTACCAATAAGAGAGCATCAGGGAGAATGGGATTGGGCGTTTCGCCGCAAGAGCCCAAACACCCAGTTGTAACAGTAAATACGCGTGTCATATTGTCTCTCCTTGAATGCACTTTGGCTGTTTCCGTAGACAGGCGTGATTGAAAATGTCTGGGGAATGAGGGTTACGCGTATTTTCGGACGTTTCGCGCTAGCGGGGTTCAGGTAGTGGGACTCGGCACACCTGACGATCCAAGCCGCTGATTGCCCAGTTTCCCAGCGTCCTCTTGTTATCATTCACCCTTCCCAAAACATCCTCTCAGGGCGCGGCAAGCCGTTGTTGTATTTAAACGAAACTTAATGGAAGAGGAAGCGCCCTGATGGAAATCCACAGACGGCAGATGAAAGTGGTTAGGCTCGGGTTCCCTAACTCAGATGCCACCTGTGCATCCGATCTGCCCACAATGACGGACTTGTATCCCTGTTCATCAAACGGCAACAAGCATGCGACAGACTGGTGTGTGCTCGTGCGTACGTATGCGGTGTTAAAAGCAAAACGCGGATCAATGGCGGGAGAGAGCGTGTGGCCGGCCCTTAAGCATCGCGCACCCGGCATCTGTCTCACCTCATGGTGCGCAATGTGAGATTCATTTGTCATCTTTTTCTGGCGCGAAATGCGATCCATTAACAAGCAAATAGCTCTTTTCTCCGCACACAAAAGCGGCGTAGAAGGAACACATTTACCCAGCGCACTCTGTCGTATTCTAAGTGGACTTTGAGCAAATGATATGTTATTCTAGATGAGGGAAAGGCAGGAGAAAAGGCTTAGACCAGGTATTACTTGCCCGGCTCGCCAGTCAGTCGATTATAGAGGGCGCGAGCTCGTATCACAACTACATAATCTTTCCCACACTTTAATTTTGGGATCTTAATTGGACAGTGTTTTAACAGAGCCTAATTTGTAAATTACAACCTTGGTGATTATACCCTACCGATATTCGGGGGATAATATCGACATAGAGTGTGATAAGGTCTAAATCCTATTAACTAGTGGGGCGGGACTGGGGCCTGGACCCGGCACTCCCGTAGGGGGGGGAGGGGCCCTAATATTAATGGGCTCGATTTCATATTGCTTTACAATTTTGTCGCCTGTGAGGTATAATGCTCGCTGCCATGGGATTTATGCTGGCATGGGAAACGAAATATTTTTCAGGGTTTTATATTTTTGGGTGAATATGACGCAGAAGTATTGTGGCGAGGCAATGGCTGTACCTCACGGGGCCGACGTTTGTGGTGGTATGTGGCAACTAAACCAAGCTTTGCTGGGTGTAGGTGGAGAGAAATGTTGGATTCTCTATATGTATAGACTCATACACACACATATACATGGAAACATACACTTGCATACACGCACACTCACTCACACACACACACACACACACACACACATTAAATGATATTTTTCTTGATCAGACAATAGTGGGTTTTAACTGCAGTAACATTGGTTTTCTCTAATGTACAAAGAATTGAAAATGACAACATATTTAGAGTTATTAATCTTCTTTCTTATGCTCTCTAATTCTATCAAGTTTTATTCTACCATTAGTTGGGTGCTCCAACACCAGCTGTACAAAGTTATCCATTAATTCAATTAAGTTTTCGCCTTCACAGAGGCATCATCAGGAATCTACAAAAAAAAAAAGAAAAAATGCGCCACAAAACTTAGATATGATACAGAAAACGCAAACAAAATGTAAAAAAAAAAAAAAACACTCAGAAAAAACACAGTACATAGCACATAAAAGTAAGGGAAAAACTAAAAGCGAAACAAATTAACAATATCATGAAGGGTAGTATGAGTTACAATCTAAATACAAAATATGGAAACAGAAATATAGAAAACTTACAGTTGAGGAAACACAGAAGAACAGTATTAAACGAGGCAGGAATATAGAAAGTCCGTCACCAAATACACTAAGTTTGGCCAAGCGAGACCGCTACTGTCCGGACGTGGAACTGAGGTCAGGTCGGGGTCGTCTGATTCTCTCTGACCTTCGTACCCCGGGACCGGGTGGGTCAGTGCCTCGTTTCTGCTGCCCAGAAATGGCGGACTCGGTAGCCCGTGGCGGGTCAGTGACGTGTTCCACCTGTCCTAAAACGGCACATCCTATTGGCTGGCCATCACAGAGCTGTATGGCGTGGTCATGTCTATCTGGATGTTGATGACAGGTGCTTTCTCTGTGATTTTAATGGCTTCTAATATCTGTAGTTTCCTCCGATCCCTGCAACTAGTAATGATTTTGGTGTTATTCACTTGTATTCTCTCTCGTTAGTCTCGTTCCATGTTTCTGTTCATGATATTGTTTGATTTTACTTCTTGTAAGTGGAGCGAGAGACGGCGGCTCAGGGAGCTGGTTGTATGTCCAGTGTAGTTTATGTGGTGGGGCTGACAGTCCCCAATAATACAGTGGTTTTCATGTACCACATCGATACGACTCAAACTTCCAGAGCGACCTACCATATTGTAGTTCATTACGAACGAACATGTTTTCTGATTTTTGTAGTATGTTATCAGCCTGATATCCTCGTCTTCATGAATCGCTTTTGCAGTTTCTGACTACAATATCTCGCACGACCATCTCGTCCTTTCGATATGTTGTCGTAAATGTGTTCCTGTAGGCAAACTTTAATGCGGTCACGTTGAGGTTGTCTGTTTGCCACGAGATGTTGCTCCGGCATATTGTTCACAATATCAGATTCAGTATTTAAATATCCATTCTTAATTAACATTTGCCGGACACGTCGAAGTTCTTGGTGTAGAAGTTACCAGGTTGAGTACACCTTGATCGCTATCCTCACATATGCACGAATGACACTCCTCTGGTAGTTTTGAGTGCATTTACTTATTCCATTCATACATTTCTCTTTATTGGTTGGGCATTCTATAAACGTCACTGACGAAAGATCCTGTTTTGTCGCTAACCATTACATCCAAGAAAGGAATTTTACCATTATTATTCAACTCTACTGTAAATCTTAAGCCTAAAGTTTCTTGGAATCCGTTACGGAGATTTTTCTGTGAGTTTAAGTAATCTGTGGACTTGAAGAAGCATTTTGAGATATTTTCTGTGATTCTTTGAAGTATAGAAGTCTTTCATTATGACATATTTCAATTCTGAAAAAAAAAAAAAGTTTTTTGGGCTAAAATATTCCCTGAACTATACAGCTGGTGTCATGCAGCACCCACCTCAATAACAATACATCTGGTGTAATGCAGCACCCACCACAATAACTATACAGCTGGTGTCATGCAGCACCCAAAACAATAACTATACAGCTGGTGTTATGCAGTACCCACTACAATAAACATGCAGCTGGTGTCCTGCAGCACCCACCACAATAAATATTCAGCTGGTGTCATGCAGCAAGCACCACGGTGTCACCTATGCACACACGAATCTTAGGTATTTACAACTAATCGTGTCATATTTTTGGGTTTATGTCTTCACGTCGATGAGCCAGACTCTTTGGCGGCACAGTCCCCCTCACTGTCGATAAACTATGCCCCACAGTTTTGACTGCGTCCCTCACCGTTATTGAACTGTGCCTCACAGTGGTGTACCTGAACCTCTGCCACTTCAATAACTGGACTGGTTCTCGTCATTAAGAAACAATTAAGAATATGGTGAAACTATTTTGATGATCTCTTGAACACATCTAGCTAGAAAGCATGTTATTTTAACTGATCATCAAATGTTTTGATTTTATTGTTCCTTGTGTCATTTTGTTCCTCAGAAGGCGTCCGTAAGGTTTAAGGTCCCGTGGCGGGTTTTTAGGATGGGGCGAGGAAAATACGGTCGATTTTCCACACTGTTTTATGGGTTTAATCTGCTCGACGATATTGTGTTCACACTAGTGTAGGGGGGGGGGGAGTATGAACACTGGCTCAACTACTTGTTCGTATTGGTGCGGGGGGGAGGGAGGGGGGTTTGAACACTCACTTCTGCTGCGTGTTCATACTGGTGGAAGGGGAGGAAGAGGGGGGGGGGGGATACGGTGTGAACAGTGGGTCACATTGATGCTGGCTCACACCGATGGGGTGGGGGAGGAGGAGCGATGCAAATATTAGCTGTTTGTAGAACGGACGTGTAGGAATTTGTGTGTTTATGGGACTGTGTTTTTCTTTATGTGTTTGCGAACGTGTGTGTGTGTGTGTGTGTGACTAGATACTACAACACAAAGCAACATTAAAGTAAACAGTGTTAGTTTCCACAGAGACTGCGTCGAGCCATTCTTTATGTTGAGGTTAGTCTGGGACCGATATTGATGCAGCATTTCTATTCTTTCGTCCAGTATACACGGCAGTGTGTCGTGTCCAGAGCTGAATTAGGTTCTGTGTAAGGCAGAGTACACGGAGATGGGCTCTTTGCGTTACAGAGGACACAGAGCTGGCCCCAGTGTCGTATTAGAAGGTTGGAGGTGGCTAGGATTGTGCACAGCGTTAAAATGTGTTGTTTAGAAGCGAAGCCACGTTGAGAACATCAGAGAGAAATGTGGGGAAAGAAGGTTGGTGATGAAGACAGTGAAATGAAAATGAGAACAGAAGAGCAAAGAGGTTCTATTGTTTTTTTTTTCCATCTCACTGCGAAAACTCTGACTACATGTACTTTCTGAACTTGAGGACGTCCCTCCTTGCTGGAGAGGCGCTCCCGCCACTCGTACACAGGGGAACAATCCCAGTCCCGGGGACGAGTGGGATGTACCTCGACGCTGGAAAGATCTTGAGACCCCTGTGTGTCGAGGACCCAGGGTCTGGACAGAGGGCGGGAATAGCGACGGTAAACAGGGGAAGACGCAGAGTTTTTTTTTTTCAGAAGCCGGATGAGGTTGGTGAACCCTTGAGATGAAGACATTCATGACAGCCACTCCTTTACAGGGATTGCACGACAGTAACCATTCCATACTTTATTACCCAGACCGAGCGTCGCATCTCCTCTCTCCCCCCCGTGGTTAATCACCCACTACTGGACGCGTCCTCTCCCCTCCCACTGCCTCATCACCCCTGACTCTCCCCTCCCATAGCTCTTCCTCCCGCTCCCCTTCCGCTCCTCCATCTTGGCCAAACGTCTCGCATATTTCTTGTTCTTATTCCGGTCGCCCTTCGTTTGTTTTCCATCCATAACTCCAGCGTTCTTATTATCAACTTATGATGCATACCTCGTACGATTGTAGGTTTATGTGTTGTACACAGCGTTTATTCATGGCTTATTCCAACAAGGTTATCATGACATAAATACATCTGAATACTTCAAACATGAGTCCGAACCTGTCCTACTTGCCTTAACATCCTTTCTAAATGTATTTACATCTTAGCCACACGTCCTTACACTAATAGCGTTGTTCCACACGGTGGAGTCCTCACCATAAGCGTAAATTATTCTGTTCATTTCAGCGTTTGCTGGGCATCTTTGAAATCTTTACTGTGTATAGACTTTACCAGAATATACGTAGCGAGATCCATGTTCGAATCTTCGCTTGAGCCCCACGGGTCATCCTTAACTCTTTATACCAGCTGATATGTTGGAAAAGTGGGCGTTCAGATCCCTGCTGCCCCCTTCTCAGCTGTTGTTTCCTCTTCACGGATTTATCTCTGGTTTCCTAGAGTTGTGTGTGTGTGTGTTCTATAGTCTTTCATATGGGTCTGAAGATGCGCAGGGTCAACTCATGTGATCAAGTCATGTCCACTTGTCTCCCGAGTATTCGGTCTGTGTGTATAATCACGTAACTGTACACTGTGGGGAGGCCCCACCCATCTCTTGAACTTTCCCTACTGTCATACAACCTTTTAAACTCCCGTATGCCGTCCACATTCACACTTCCATCGTTCAGTTTATTCATTTCATCCACGACTTTCATGCTGTAAAAGAACTAATTTACATCTTTTCTAATGACATCTTTACTTCGTTTCATGCTATGTCCCCTGGTTGTCGTAGTCTGGTACGTTTCCAAGAACTGTTCACTGTTGACCACCTGCGAGAGGGAGAGGGCTCTGCTGACCCCTAACCCTCCTCGTGAAACTGGTGACGATCCTTTCGGTGTTCTGCACTAAATCCTCGTCGGAGATACGAACGTCGAGGGTCACCCTGGGAGGACGTCCTGGCGACAAAAGATTTGTATTAGACGCTTCATTGTTGACATCATCAAACAGGTTCAAAGACTTAAAAGGTAGTCACCAGGTCACTCCTTAACTCTTCGGTCTCCCATGGTGGACGAATTCAAGGCCTCTAACCTTTGTTTTTAATTAAGATCTCTTAATGCTAGTGGCTTCTTCGTTGCCCTGTCTGGCTCCTGCCTATCGGTTCTTTATGTATGTGTGTATGTCTTTGTCCTTTCGTGTTCTTGGGTGTCGTGGCTGCACCAGGTTTCCTCCCCCGTGCAAGAAGGTCCTACTGTGAGCTAAGGATGCCTTAGCGAGAAAGAATGGTAAGTGAGACCCGTATCGCTGTCCAGGTTTGAGTGTAAGCCAAGTACGTGTGGGTATCCGGGTGCCTTTAGGTATATATGAGACGGTCTGGTGGTGTTGGTTGGATTTAGAGGTTTTCTCCCGCTGCGGCAGGGGACTCTGATCCCTACGACAACGTCAAACATTAATATTACAACTCACATTGGGCGAGTGTTGTGCAAAACGGCGTGGCCTCAGACGTGTGCTGGAAGCCACCAACATTCCTAGTGGTCAGGAAGCTACGGCCGGAGGTGCTTTCCTGCCGTGAAGGTCAGGAGATATCTCTAAGGAGATCACTAAAGGTCGGACCGTCATTCCTACTCTGTAGGAAAGGTAAGGAATTTATTGACATTTATTGACAAAATGATACGCCAATTAAGGAGATGACGGTGCAGAAAGTTTATGAACACAAAAACAAGTCATGGAATAAAAAATTTGCTGTGGTAAAATCATTACAAATTATTGTACAAAATACAAAAATTATGACATTATTACATGTATGAAAAGCAAAACACTGTGTAGGGACAGCAACATAAGATTTACACAAAGGGTACAGGAGTTTAAGGATGAAACATAAAGAAAGTAATACACAAACGGATATGAAGTAAATGTTAATCAGTATTACAATTTATGGTACACGATATGTATACGTTATAATATCAAAATTACGTTATGATATAGATCCAACGGAATATCATAACATCATAACAGTAAATCTAGACCTCCCCAACGAGGGTAGAACCTCCATCTGTGACCCCCAGCACACATCAGAGGCCTCCCCATATAGCACAACACAACCTTAAGAAGACAAGCATGATACTTCCACAGAAAAATTGCAGTATATGACGTTTATCGTTGCAATTAGGAATAGCATCTCCACCTGAAACAGGAGAAAGCCCTGCCATCCAACCACACCATCAGAACCCCTCACATGCACCCAGACTACCAAACAGTTTGCTCATGCACTTGTCATAAGACAAGTATACATCTCTCTCACTAGTATCTAGATAGCCGGTAAACGACGAATAAACTGAACGGTGAAATATTGGATGTGAATACAGTACATAATAATAAAAAGAGAAAGTTCAAGAGACGGGTCCCCACGGTTGTACAGTGCATTAAAGTACAAATAGTTAATTACATCTTATGTACCTGCTGGCCTTACCGTTCACACCAGCTACCGTGAACAGAGGCAGATATGGTGCTGGTCTTGCCACTCACATCCATTATCGGAGATGGGACTGGTACATATCCTATATCCAAACACATATGTTTGAGTACCCCCAATATTTTTAACCATTTTCTTTGATAATCCCTACAGAAAACTGCCTCGACTTCTTTGGGTACACTAATCTATGTATTTTCGAAGATATCCTGTCCAACATACTTTATTTCTTTGAGTTTGAGGTAAGTTTCTATAATATTTTTCGAATTTTCTTGGATAATATACTTTTTTCTGTAGTTGATGAGCGTACATGATCATGTAGCCACTTTTTTGACTGGGTAGACTAACAAAATCCTTTGAAATCAGACGGAGGAAATCGATAGACCTGATAATGGTAAGTCGAAAAATCGTAGAAAATCGTTTGGCAAAAGTTTGTTTGTCGCTGAAGGTACCTCTCTGTACTGGGAAAAAGCAATTAGGCAAACTGGTATGAGTGGGAGGTTGGGGGGTTGTTTGTAGAGGGTGGGGGTTGATGGTAGAGGGTTGATTGTGAGTGGTGGGTATTGGTTGTGGAGGGTAGGAGTTGGTTGCTGAGGGCAAGAAATGGTAAAGAGGTTTCAGGATTGGTTATGGAAGGTGAGAATTGTCCATGGAGAGAGGAGGTTGGTTGTGAATGGTGGGTATTGGTTGTAGAGGGTGCAGGTTGGCTGAGGAGAGTGCAGAGTGGTTGGAGAGGGTCAAGGTTGGTTGGAGGGGTTGAAGGTTGGGTGGGGAGGATGTTGGTTGATTGGGGAGGATGTAGGTTGGTTGGGGAGGATGTAGGTTGGTTGGGGAGGGTGTAGGTTGATTGGGGAGGATGTGGGTTGATTGGGGAGGATGTGGGTTAATTGGGGAGGATGTGGGTTAATTGGGGAGGAGGTGGGTTGGTTGGGGAGGATGTAGGTTGGTTGGGGAGGATGTAGGTTGGTTGGGGAGGATGTAGGTTGGTTGGGGAGGGTGTGGGT